>PVKY010002570.1:0-24995 GCA_004027775.1 Bradypus variegatus | reverse complement strand
CTGGACATCTGCCTCTCTGATCGCCCACGCACCCACCCACCCCTCCCCTGGCTTGATTGCTCTTGCTTCACTTCCCCGTAACAGTATCACCTTCCCTGTCTATATGAACAGCCCTTTGTGTTTGGGGCATCTCAGCTCACCTGACATAGTGCCCCCAGAGGCAAGACAGTGGCCCCTGATCACCCCGCCTTTGGGTCAGCAGGTGGAGGGGCTTCTCTGAAGCTTGGGTCTCCCTTGGGCTTGAGGAGTAACCTTCCTGTGGGTAGGGATGGGGGAGGATAGACTTGGCAGGAGGGAGGGGAGGTCCCGGGGTGCTGTGGGCATTGGGGCCCCGGTTCTGCCGTCAAGAAGGGTGGAACAGAAGGTGGATCCCCCGGCCTGCCTCCCTCCCTCTCCCAGGTCCACCACCTCAGAGGAGAGAGCGAGTGCTGGCCGGAGGAATCAGCTCCCCTCCCAGGCCAGGGGAAGCTGTCAGGCGGCTGGGCTGCCACCATCCAGTGTCTATTTTGTCCCCCAATTGCCCTTCCAGTCCTCAGGAGCTGCCCAGGCCCCAGGCCTTGTGCATTCTGCCTTCCTTGGGTGGAGAGCTCTATAAATGTTAATTAGACCAAGTTATTTGATAGTGCTGTTCAAATATCCCAAACTGTGCCTCTTAAAACAACAAAAACGTATTGTGTCACAATTCTGGAGGCCAGAAGTCTGAAATCGAGGTGGCAGCAGGGCCACGTGCCATCTAGAATCTGTAGGGGAGGATCTGTCCTTGTGTCTTCCAGCTTCTGGTGGTCTTGGTGTTCCTTGGCTTTAACAGCAGCATTTCAGTCTGTCTGTCCTTGTGTCGAAATTTCCTCTTCTCGTAATCCAGTTTGGCCTCATCTTAACTAGTCACATCGTCAAAGACCCTGTGTCCAAATAAGGTCTCATTCATGGGACTGGGCAACAGGACCTGGGCATATCTCTCCGGGGAACACAATTCAACCTGTATCATCATCCTCACTGATCTTCTGCCTTCTTGTTGCATAAATGATTGAATGAAGGTATTGAAGTCTATGCCATGGCCTGGAAACCCTCCCAGGGAAGTGGGATGGGATCACTGCAGGGCTCATCTCATTTATTTCATAGTCCAGTTTTGGTTCTTTCAGGTGGGAAGGTAAATCTGATCCCTGTTACTCCATCCTTCCGAAAACAATTATACTTTTTTAAACATTTTTTTATTATGAAACAATTTTAGATTTCTAGAAAAGTGGCAAAGACAGTACAGAGAGTTTCTGTCTTTCCTTCAGACACGTCTTTTTGGTCTCCTCCAACCTGTGACAGTTTCGTGGCCTTTCCTTCTTTCATGACCTTGACACTTGGGAAGAGTACTGGTCAGGTATGTTGTGGACTGCCCTTCGGGCTGGGTTTTCTAATGAGCAGGCTGAAGTTACGGATTTAGGGGAAGACTACTACAGAGGCGAGGCGCCCGTCTCAGCAATTCCTATCAGGGATGCATGATATCAACATGACCTGTTACAGGTGATAGTGACCTTGATCATTTGGCTAAAGTGCTCTCTGCCAGATTTCTCCACCGTAAGATCACTATTTTTCCCTTCCCAGATTCTGTTTGTTAGAAGCAAGTTGCTAAATCCAGCACACACTCAAGGGGAGGGGAATTAAGTTCCACCTCCTAGAGGGTGGAGTATCAGAGAATCTGTGGACTTATGTTAAAACCACACAGTAATTAGTAAATGTCTTGGGGGAAGTGCGTGGAGGCTATGCAAATACTCTATTTCACCTTAAAATTTCACTCACTAATTTTAGCCTTCACTGGTGGATCTTGCCTGCAGCACTTACTGCTGTGGTGTTCTCATAGTAGTTTTCCTGTTTCTATCAATCCTTCTATAGTTATTAACTAGAATTGTTCCAAAAAGAAGAGTTGTCCCTTCTTCCCTATTTATTCAATCAATTGTATGATTTTTTAATTTTTGAAATTAATTCTTTTTAAATATAATCCATTGACATGGTTCAAAATTTGAAGTGGTTGAAAGAGTATATAGTCTCCCTCCCACCCCTATCCTGAGTCACCCAGGTCCTCTCCCCAAAGGCAAACAAAGTTAGCAGGGATTTCATCATATATAAGCAATGTCCACACATATTCCTTTAACACAAATGGCTGAAAAGTATTCATAGCGTTCTGTACCTAGTACTTTTTACCTAACAATATAACTTGAGGATTGGTCCAGGTCAGTACATAAAAACCTTTCTCAGTCTTTTACCTAGAGTTCCAGTGTTTAAATGTACCATCATTTAATAACCAGTCCCCTACCAGTGAACATTTAGCTTATTTCTAAATGCTTTCTATTGGAAGCGATGCTACAGTGTTCCGACATGCAGACTTTAACCTACAGATATATCCCCGCAAGAGGAAGGGATCAAAGGACATGCATATTTTCCATTTGACACTGCCACATCGCCACTCTTGCGGCTGCACCAGTTTATACCCCCATTAGTCATGTAGGAAAGTAAAACCGAAACTCCTTTAGCAGGCTTCAGAGGATAAGAGTGACAGTTGGCATTGTTGGTAACTAATTTGGTTACTGGATTCTGCTTCTGTGAAAAGGGATGTTATGTGGGAGCCTGGGCTGTGTGGAGGCCTGAGGTTTATTGGGGTTACAGGTGGCTTCCCATGTGGAGCTGGGAAGGAAAGCTAATGTGACACAGATATTTGGGGGTGGGGGTGGGAGTCTACCTTGATTTCCTGGGACTATTAAGTCAGCATGAAATTCTCTCCCTAGTCCTGACCAGCCTCCAGGAGTGTCAGGATCAGAGGTCACTCACAGCTGCCCATCCGCTGAAGCCACTGAACCTGGGAATGCTTTGTCCGTCTTGCACAGTGCTTAGTCAAATTTTGAATTAGATACTAATATATAAAAAGGGATACATTTCATGTAAAAATTGGTATTTCCAACTTCTCTGGAAAAAAAAACAATCTGTGTTCACATTCCCCCTTGGCAACAATCATCTGGATATACTCGTCGGCACTTGATGTCGTGTTCCCAGCTCTGGGCCTTCAAGCTGAGAGGCAGTGAATGTGTGTCACCCTCTGGCCAGTGCCTGCATTTGAATCACAGCTCTGTCACTTACTAGCTCTACATCTTTGGGCAAGTTGCTTGATGTCGTTAAGCAACATCTGTAACACTGGGATTGAGTCAACAAAGTTTTATTGAGTTCGTACTATGTGCCAGGCACTATTCTAGGCACTTGGGATACGTCATTAAACAAGCAGGTTACGATCCCTGCTCTTCTGGAGCTTACACTGTGGCAGGACTAGACAGGTAATGAGCAATGATGCAAAAACAAGTTAACAATATTATATATTAAAAGGTGATAAGTACTATGGGAAAGCAAAAATAAAAAAAAATCCAAAGTGCACAGGGAAGGGGGAATAGAGGCACAGTTGCATTTTTAAATAGTGAGCTAAGGGCAAATCCCAGTGAGAAGGTAACATTTGAGCAAAATCTTGAAAGAGGTGAGGGAATTGTCCAAGCAGTTAACAGGGAAGAGCAAGGCAAAGGCCCTGAGGCAGGAGCCTGACTTGCTGAAAGGCCAGGGAGGCTGGAGAGGAGATGGGAACGGAGACAGTGGGCACTAAGGTCACAGCAGAAGGAGGAGCTGGGGAGGGACAAATCTTGTAGGGCCTTCTAGGCCACGCTGAGGATTTTGACTTTTACTCTGAGTGAGGGGTGAGCCATGGGAGGATTCTGAAGAGAAGAGGCACATGAGTGGACACCTACATTTTAACAGGATCTGTGTGGCTGCCCTGTGGAGCTTAGATTTGGTGTGGGGATGGGTGTGCAAGAGGGAACCAGGGAGACCAGGGAGAAGCTGGTCAGTAATCCAGATAAGACCAGGGAGCTAGCAGTGGAGACGGTGAGAAGTGGTTTGGCACAGGATATGTTTAAATGGTTGGGTTGACAGGACTTGCTGATCGGTTGGATTTGGGGTGTGAGAGAGAATGCAGGATGGTGCTGAGGTTTTGGCTGGAAGGATGAGCTGTCACTATCTAAGATGTGGACAATGCTTGGGGGCAGGTTTGGTGGGTTGGGGGTGAGGGATGATAAGGACGACAGTTTGGGGTGAATGGGGTTGGATACAAGCCTAGAGTTTGTAAGCAAGGTTTGGGAACAACGGTCCCACCTCATAGGTTGCTGTGAGGGTTCAAAGAATTTCTGTCTTTAAATCCTGAGAACGGGGCCTGGCCTCTGGGAAGTTCCAACAGGTGTTAGCTATTCTCGTTGCCCTGGAGAAGATCCCGCCTTTGGCAGAAGCCCCCTTCCCCAGACCCTCCCTCTCACACTCCTCTCCTTGGCTGTCGACCTTGGTTTGGCATGGGATGGGGACAGTGGGTTCTCAAGAGGGTGAGATATTTCCTTCCCACCCACAGACAGGAGCCCCCACACGCTCGCGCAGCGGGTCACTCAGGCCAGCATTTAAATCCACCCCACGGCGGCCTTAGGCGGGTGACTGCACCTCTCCAGCACTCAATTATCTCATCTGTAAAAGGAGGATAGTAATCCCTTTCTCAGAGGGTCACCATGAAGAGCAAAGAAGGAATAACGGATAAGGGATGTAAGTGCCCAGCACTCAATAGGTTTTCCTAAAAGCCTGTTTCTTTCCTCCCTCCCGTACCATGCGTCGGGGAGAAAGGAAGCGACGTCAGCATCCGTCCCAGCTGTTTATTGAAAGAGAAGGCGGGCTGGGAGGGGTGCAGGGCAGAGAGGGGGCGTGAGGCTCGAGGGCAGTAGGGAGGACCGGGGGCCCTTCCAGGAGGCGCCTCCAGGCTGTTGGTGAGACTGAGGGGAGGTGGGGGTGGCCCCGGGGGCGGAGGGCGTGGGTCCGTGAGCGCGTCTCCGTCTCTCTAGCTGTCTTGGAGCTCCGCCTTGTGGCGGACACAGGAGACAACAACTCGGGCTGGGGAGCCTGTAAGATTGGGGGGCGGGTCCTGCCAGGAGAGCACATCGGTTATCACAGTCAGGGTCAGAGCCTGTGGATGTTGGTCTCCAGGTGGGTGGACTTCAAGGGGCAAAGACTTCCCATTTCTCCTGCCCCCTGGCTCTTAGTATCCATTTAAATCCACATCCCAAGTATCTTCTGAGCACCTAGGACCATCAGGTCTCCAGGTCGTCTCTCCAGACCAAATCTGTCCACCACCCCTGTGGGTCCCCTGGGAACCAGGAAGGGGTAAGGCCCTGCTGCAGCTATGGAACAGGAAGTGGCCCAGGGAGAGTCGGAAGATGCGGGCTGGAGTTCCTGGAGACTGCCTTGCCGTGTGACCTCTGACGCATCCCCTCAGCCTCCCTAGGCAACCTCATCTACAAGCCCCTGATGGAACGTACTGAGCTTCAATGCCAAAATGCATGCAGAAAACATACTGCCAGGGGAAACTGGGATGTCTTTGCACATTCCCATCCTGGGAGGAGGAGCCCAAGCGAGCATCTTTGCCCCATCCTGAGGTATCCTGGGGGATGAGAATGACCCCTCTGTTCCTCCTCCTACCCTTGCTCATACCATAGGGAGAAATGAATGGAAAGTCATGAAACTCTAGAATCTGGTCCAAACCACTCATAGTGCAGAGGCAGGAACAGATGGTGTGACAGGTAAGAGGCTTGTTCCAGGACATACAGAGGAAAGAGGAGGGACAAGTTGTAAGAAATGTTTTCTGCCCCTGCGGGATCTTGGGAAGGAGAGGTGGGTGGGAAGTTTTAGGAGCACTTGGGGAAGGTTGGCATCTTGGAAGAATTGGGGCCCTACCCTGAGGAAGAAGCACTGGGATTTGAGCTACAGAATTTCTGACCTGGAATTGGGCCTTCTGGGGCTCAGATGGAGTAGGCCCTGTTGAAAGGGAGAAGTTCGGGCGACAATGGGAGGACAGGGTGTGGCAGGGAAGAGGAAGGGTTCAGCCCCAGGTCTGGCTCCTCCTCTGGTGTATGAGCAACTCAAGAGTCCCGCTTGGGCTGGATGGTCTGCACAGAAGACTGTCCAAAGGGGCTGGCAGGTGGCGAGAACCATGACTGGCCGCTGGCATCGCGGAAGATGGGGGACAGCTGCTGCTCCGGCTCGTCCCCGAAGACCTCCATGTGGCTGTCAGCTTCAATGTCCAGGAGCTCTGCCTTGGTGTCCTGGCTCAGCCAGCTGGTCATGGCCCAGAACAGGCAGATGGCCAGCAGGATCCCGGCTGCCACACAGAGTGCTGTGCCGGCCAGGCGGCAGGTGCCCAGGGCCTGGTTGTAGTCGGCTGCCTGCTGATCCAGCACCAGGAACTCACCCTCACCAATGCCCTCCAGCTTGGGGGGCACCGCATAGCCAGTGGTCAGGGCTGCCACACCCAGCAGCAGAAGCAGGGTGCCTGAGGACAGGCTGATCTGGGGACAGGCAGACAGAATGGAAGTAATCAGGGTCAGCCAGGAGCCTCAGGCCAAGGGATCACTTCGGATCCCAATGGGAT
The DNA here is from genome assembly GCA_004027775.1 of Bradypus variegatus. Lineage (NCBI taxonomy): Eukaryota > Metazoa > Chordata > Mammalia > Pilosa > Bradypodidae > Bradypus > Bradypus variegatus. The sequence continues at coordinate 18,514 of PVKY010002570.1, read as the reverse complement.
TTAAAGTTAATCCCTTGGTTCAGCCTTAAGAGGTAGGAATCAGAGAACACACTTGCTATGATCTAACTGACAGGGGGTAGCAACTGTCCTGTTCCATTTGGAACCTTGAGGCCTCTTCATTAATTTCCTTCCCAGCTTCTGCCCAACAGTGGGGTTCACCTGCCAACTTTGAGTCCTGCCCCTTGCATTATTTGAGTCCCATCTTATCCCTGTGTCCCATTTATCCTCTATCTTTCTGTTGAGTTAACTCCTACACATCCTTCAGATCTTGTCTTAACCCTCACCTCCTCAGTTAAGCCTTCCTGGATACTCCCACACTGGGCTGGTGCTCCAATCCTGTGTCCGGGCAAACATTCTGCCTGTTCCTTCTTCAGTGCATTCACCTTGGTGCACACTTTGACATGTATTTTGATAACTATATAAGTGATATCTACCTGCCCCACTGGACTGAGAGCCCCAGGAGAGCAAGGAGTGTGTCTGTTTTGGCTCATTAGCTGTCCTCCATGCCTAGCACAGTGCTGGCACAGAGCAGTGGCTGGATAAATGTTTGCTGAATGACTAAATGAACCACAGCTAGGAGTTCCTCAAGGACAAGGACCACATCTTAAATTCAGTATCCCCCAAGAGCCCAGCACAGTGCCTGACAATAAGAAGATACTAAATAAATAAAGACGTGCTTGCTTCCTCATGGAAGTCTTCCATGATCAATTACCCCCGGCACTGAGACCATTTCCTCTCCTGGCAACTTTTGCATATGTGAGCTGAGACTGTGCATCCTCTCTGCACAGGGTGGCACCTCGTCTCCCCACTACAGTGGAAGCTGTTAGAAAGCAGAAGGGAGAGGCTCTGTGCTTCAGTCTCCATACAGTATTTTGCAGCACTGTGTCCATTATAAGGACTCGACTTATTGCCACTTCCTCACCTTTACCTCTGTGGTGCCCCCTTCCTGACTTTTCTCCTGGCATTATAGACCTTGATTGTTTGTTTCTCTTACATCTTTCTGATATTCTATCAACAGTACCCTAAATTATCTTTGGGAAAGCTCAGCAAGGTTTGAGTGGGATGAATCCCATTTGCTACCACTCATGGTAATTGACTCAGGGATGGGTCTGACAGGACTTCTGCGAAGGAAAATCGTTCTCTCTTTTTTGAAGAACTACTGGAGGAAATTCTTCAGCTTCCCTTCAGTGGTATGGAGTGAAGTTCTGAGGGTCAGCATGTTAGCAGCCATTGGGGGAATACAGGAGAAGAGCCTGAAGCCAAGACAACAAGGGCCTACAGATATGGAGGCACCATCAGGAGCCAGAAGACTAAGAGAAAACTTGAGAATTTGGTTTGATGGTTGAGCTGCTGGATCAAACTTTGCCTCAAAGTATCAAACTCCTGGTCTCTTCTCTAAAATAAGCAATAGTTCCCCTTTATGTTTAAAGCCCTTTAAGTTGGGTTTTCTGTTGCTTGAACATGCAAGACTACTAACTCTATACCAACTCTTTTCTTTCTGTTCCCCATGCTTCAAGTTTAGTCCCATCTCCTCTGTGAAGTCACAGGAAATCACAGGAGCTGCTCCTCCACTGGCCTTACCTTCCAGCACAAGGAGGGCCAGGGTCTGCGAGGGCACAGGACCGGGGGCCCCTCAGGGTCATCGCTGAGGGCAGTACCTGCACAGTCCTCGTAGAAGAGGTGCAGATAGGAGCGGACCCCATACCACTTGCCGTCCTCCACATTGGGGCCACGGCTGCAGCCACAGGAACGGTCACAGCTTGGCATCATGGATCCCTGTGGGGCAGGTAAGGTGCCACTGACCGAAGGAAGAGTCAGTGAGAACTGCCCACAGTGACCTTCCCAGCGCCCCCCCCAATCTTCACGCCCCACCCACTTCTCCCCCTTTAAGACCCTCCACACTCATAGCACAGCCCAGCCTTCTGGAATCCTGGCCTGTCTTTCCCTAAGTGCCCTATGAATGAGCCTAGCCCAGTGCCTGCCAATTGTAGGCATCAATAAGTGGACATGTTTACTCTAGGGGCTGCCCAGTGGCTGAAACGGTGGGTTCTGAAGACTGACTGCCTGGATGGGGATCCCAGACCCACCACTTCCTTGCTTGTGACCTCAGACAAGTGCCTTCAGCTCCCTGAGCCTCAGTTTCCTCATCAGTAAAACAAGGCTAATCCAACAAAACAATGCCTACCAAAAAGCCAGGATCAGTAATCGTATCTGTTTCATGGTGCAGAGACATGCTAACTGTTGTGATTTTTATTACCATAATTTACTATTATTTTCATCCTGAACTTGTACTTCAGGTGTCCCTGACTTCAGGGCCCCCCTCCTAGAGGTAATCATCACAGCTGACACTTGTCCAATTAGCCGGGACTCCCCAAACTGCAAAGCCCTAAAAGACTCCTCCTAGGGGCTGGTCCTTGGAAGGCAATAGGCTCCAAATCCCAAAGAATCTTCACTCCCCAGGAAGTAAAAGTTAAGGGTCTCAGGATTAGGGGCTCTGAAGCTCAAGGGTTGTTGGATTTCTTAGAAAAATCCATCTTTCTTCTTTTCACAAATGGGGACACTGAGGCCTGGGGAATGAAAGGTACTTGTGATTCCACACACCACTAAAGTTAAAACCAAAGTCTGGAGGTGTTGAGGGGCTGCCTCCCTCCCCATATGCTGGTCCTCAGCCCCTCTGGGCAGCTTCAGATAAAATAAAACAGCCAACTCTGAAGGGTAAGAAAAATCTCCAGCCCCCACTCACATCTAATCAGATGTGGCCCTCAAATTCCTCCAAGGAGAGACTAACCAGCACACACGTACACACACGCACACACACACCAAGCCACAGAGCCACATACACACAGACTCACAAGCACCATCGAGACATACCCAGATAGACACACACACACCACACAGACACATACACACCCAGAGAAACACACATACATACACATGCAGACACACACACACAGTGTGGGTTGGGGGGGATGATTCTTGGAGCCCCCAAGAACACGCGAGACCGGCAGACTGTTGTCGACAAAGCCTGCCCATAAATCGGGGCTCTCCACTCCCCTAGCCCACAATTGGGGGGGGGGTAGGATGTGGGAGAAGGTAAAGACCAAAAGCAAAAGAGAAAAGAGGACTGGCCTGGAGAGAGCGCGACTGTCCCAGGGAGGTGGGCGGGGCGGGGCTCCGCGGAGGGTGTGGCCGGGGCGGCCCCAGCCCCGGCCGAGGCGCCAGGAAGGCCAGATCCGAAGAAAGAATGGGACAGCGGGCATCCGAAGCCTCAGGGCAGCCCCAATGTTTAAGGACCCTAGGCAGGGCGGGCGCTTAGGGGAGGGGGCAGGGGAGGAGCTCTGCTGGCACCGGGGAAGGAAGGTGACCTTGACTCTGCCTCCCCCTCGGCCTGCCCCCCCTTTCCCCCTTCCATTTCAGGGGTTGCGCGGAGGTTGTCAGGAGTGGGGGGTTGCAGGAAGGGAGAGGATGCTGAGAACCGGGAGCCGGGACGAGTACCCGGGACAAGTGTTGCCATGGGAACCTCTGGGGAGGTGCCCCGAGCCGGGATTGGGGAACAGCACCGTGGGAAGGCTGCAAAGAGGAGGGGGCTGCGGAGTCCAAGGGGGGAGACTGCGGCGAGGGAGGCGAGGGGAGGCAGGTATTCCGGGGAGGTGACAGACGTGAGGGTCGGAAGACTGATGGAATCGCTGGCCTCTCCATGGCCTCGCTCGCGGTTCTCCTTTCCTGACCCCCCAGCCCCGCTCACTCCCGCGTCTGTCGCTGCCCAGGCGGGGACAAGGGGCGTCCTCCCCGGGGAGCAAGGCCGGGGAAGTCGGGCCTCTGCACCCCACCTCCGCCCCTCCCCCCATACCACTGTTTCTCACGAACCCACCCGTCTCCTGGTCGACATGAACGATGTCCTCCTCCCTGGGGGAAACTGAGGCAGAGAGCGGTGGGAGCGGGTTTTGTGTAGAGAGGTGGGGACTTGTCCTTTGTAAACCTCCGTTCAGACTGTCAATCCTGAGAGGTGCAGGGGGCGATGGGGCTGGTGCGGTGCCAGCCCCTGCACTTCCCTGGGACCTCACTTCCCAAAGCCGGAGGCTCCCAGGGTTTGGGTGCTGCCGAACTGCCTAAGGCGGGACGCGGCCGAGTTTGGGGGTGAGGGCGGGGGTGAGGGTGGAGGTGAATCTCCTGGAGTCCTGGGGACGGCGGGTGGGGGTCGGGCCGCGCGCGGAGCTGGAGCTGAGCTCACCTTTCCGCCTGCTGCCTTCGCCGAGCGGGAGCCGGAGCCGGAGCCGGAGCCGGAGCCGAGCAGGAGCAGGTTGGGTCCGCGCTTGCGCCGCAGAGGGGGCGGGGGTGGAGGGGGCTGCGTGCCCTAGGGGCTGGCCTGAAGATGGCGGCCCCTTGCAGCTCCTGAGCCCCTGTCCCTTCCCAGAGAAGACCCCAGATTCTTCACGGAAACCCCACCCCTTCCCTGGGCCCCAACCCCTCTTGAAGCCCCTCAAAGTCTTCACCTAAAGTCCCATCGCTCCCTCAAGCCCCCACCCCTCTCCTTGAAGACCCATCCTATCACTGAGTCTACATCTCCTCACTGGACCCTCAGTCTTCTCTCTGGGTCTCTATCCACTTTATGTAGCTCCCACCTCTGTAAAGAAACCCGCATCTCCTGCCTGAACCCCGACCCTCATCACAGACTCCCATCTCTCTCTCCGAGCCTCCACCCCATCACTGAGCCCCAGCCCTCTCTCACTGAACCTCTGCTCAGGAAGTCCCCTCTGCTTGCTTCTCTCACCCTTCCCACTGAGTCCCCAACCTCTCTTCATCCTCTTCCTCTTTGAACCTCTATCCCTAAGAATCAGTCTGCCTTTACCTTGGGAAGGGAGCTGGTATGGGGAATGGGAGGTTGGGAGAGAAGGGACTTACCCTTTCTCCTCTGGAAGGAGCCAATGAGACAACCTCCCACGTTCTCTTCCCCAGCTTTCCCCCAGTTCTGCCTTAGGGAGTGCCTGCCCCATCACACATCTCCCAGGAGAACCAGCCCTCACCAGGTGGCTTTCATCTGTTTCGTTCCATGTCTGGTGTCCACAGTCTTGCTTTGTCCCACATTTGCTATGTTGGGAAAGTCATTGCACCTCTGAGCTTCATCAGGCACCACTGCTCAAACAAGGCCTTCCTGCCTGGAGCATTAGCTCTGTTTCCTTGTCTTAGGCTGAGGACACAGGGATGAATGCTCTCTGCAAGACTAGGCCACATCTTTCTTGTTCACAGTTGAATCCCCAAGCCTCACATAGTGCTTGGCACTGGGGAGGCAGCTCAGTAAATATTTAGTGAACACACACTAATAATAATGGCCACATATGATGCTCATTATTTGCAAAAGGCTTGCCTAAGTGCTTTATATGTACTACTTACTCATTTAACTGTATGTATGTATAGGTGAGGGATAGGCAAAATTCCTGGAGCTCAATACTGCAGACCTCAAAAGGTGACAGGAGATGAAGCTGGAGAGATAGGCAGAGGTGAGACCCTGTAGGGCCTTGTAGGCTAAGGTAAGGAGTTTGAACTCCAACCCAAGAGTAGTGGGGAGTCATGGAAGGGTTTTAAAGAGGGGAGGGATGCGATCTGATTTGCATTTTGAAAAGGTCCCTCTGGCTGCTGTCAGAACAAGATGGAGGGGACAAGAGCAGAGAGACCAGTGAGGCTTTGTCCCAAATCAGAGATGATGATGTCTTGGCTAGAGGGCGTGCAGACAGATGAATGGAATCTAAAGATGTTGGGGGTAAAATGAACTATAAGAATAATGAAACACTGGTAACAGCCTGTGGTGATTTTAAAACATCACTGCAAATTCTTGAGCATCCTTCCTAAAGAGAAGTAGGCTCTATGTACCCTTTCTTTGAACTGGAGTGAGCTTATGACTGCTTCAACCAACAGAGTACAGTGGAAGTGACATTCTGGCTCTCAAGGCTAGGACATAAAGGGTCATGCAGCTTCTGCCAGAACACTTTGTCTTGGAGCTCTGATGTGTCATGCAAGAAGTCTGCCTACCTTGAGGCTGCCATGCTGTGAAGAAGTTAAGGCCACATGGAGAGGCCACCTGAAAGCATCACAGTCCCAGCTCAGCCTCACCTTCAAGACATCCCAGTTCAGACATCAGGCATGTGTATGAGGAAGCAACCAAATGATTCTGATCCCCAGCTATTTGAATCAGCTTCAGCCTTCAAGACTTCCCAGTTGAAGCCCCGGACATTGTGGAGGAGAGACAAGCTGTCCCTTCTGTGCCCTTTCTGGATTCCTGACACACAGAACCCATGAGCGTAACAGAATGACATTGTGCAGTTCTGGACCTAGCTTTCAAGAAGACTGGCTGCTTCCACTTGCCCCCTCTTGGAATACTCGCTTGCAGGATGCTCCCTTTAGACTGGAGAAGCCTAAGCCGATGGAGAGGCCACATGTAGGGGCACCAGTTGACAGTCCCTGTCAAACTCCCCACTCACAGCATCAACTACCATATTGGACAGCATCACATTAGTGGGTCATCTTGGACATTACAGCCCACTTGAGCTCCCAGATGACATGTGAGCAGAAGAACCACCCAGCTGAGCCCAATAAACCCATAGAAACCTGAGAGGTGATAAAACGGTGTTGCTTTAAGCTAATGAGTTGTGGGATGGTTTGTTCTGTAGCAGTATATATCCAACAAAACAAGTTCTTACTATAATCTTTAAGGCCTTAGGTGATCTACCCACCCCTTCTATCCTTGCTTTACTTCTTTGATCTCATTTTTTCCCACTTCCTCACTCACTGTACTCTAGCCATACTGGCCTCATAGCTGTTATTTGAATGAGCCAAGCAAGCACATCAGGCACACTCCTACCTCAAGGCTTTAGGGCCTTTGCACTTGTTTGTTCCTCTGCCTTGAATGCTCTTTCTCCAGTTATCTGCATAGCTAGTGTCTTGCTTTATTCAGATCTCTGCTCATAAGTCACCTTACCAAAGAGGTTTTATTTAAACCCTGTGATAGATGAAAAGACTGCTCACCAAATTTCCATATGCTTCGCATATATTTCCCATGCTGCTTGAAGTTAGACAAAGACATGTTATTAGCTCTGGCCAATGAGCTCGAGTAGAGCAAGACACGTCACTCCTGACCCAAAGCATTTGTTCCAGTTGCTACTGCTGCATAACAAACCACCCCAAAACTTAGTTATTTAAAATAACAACAATTATTATTTTGCTCACAAATCTGTAATTCGGGCAGCCATCATCAGGAAGGCTTGAATCTGCTCCACTTGTCATCAGACAGGGTGGCTGGATGGGGATTGGAAAGGCCCTTCCAAGATGGCTTGCTCCCTTGTCGGAAAGTTGGTAATGGTTGTTGGAGGGGAGCACAGCTGGGGCTAAGGGCCAGAGGCCCCAGTTTCTCTCCTTATGGGCCTTTTCACAGGTTTTCAAGTTTCCTCACAGCTGGTAGGTAGAACTCAAGAACAAGCATCCCAAGAAACAGGAGGTAAAAGCTGCAAATCTCGTAAGGCCAGAGTCTAGAAGTGGGCACAAGATTACTTCCACTGTATTCTGTTGGTCCCAGAGGCCAGATTCAGGGGGAGAAGACATCCTCCTCAACTTCTCAGGGAGTCAAATTTGAGAGCTGTCAAATAATTTGAGGGCCATGTTTTGAAACTGCTACAGCATTTAAGAGCTGTTGCATGACTCTCCAGCTATCCTTTCTTCTGCCATAACAGTTGTGGAGGCCACACGTTGGTATGGTGGAGCCAGAAGAGGGAAGCAGACTGGACCGTAGTCCCTAAGTGACGGCTGCTCTGAGAGTCATGGTATAGGACTATGTTAAGTAAGAAATCAACCTGGTTGTAATAATCCACTGATGTTTCAGAGTTAATTTGTTACAATGGGACAGTCCAGCCTATCCTGAGAAAGAAATTGGTACTAGAAATTACATAACTTCATATAACCAAACCCAAAGTATGTGGCAGTAACTTAGTGGTTGGGGTAGCAAGGAAGACAGTTGGTGATCCTTGTTATGCAGAAGCAAAACACTTGGTAAAACTTTTACTGCAGTAACTTTGGAAGCAGCTGTATGGGTACCTCCGACTGCATTTATCAAAAGATTCAAGAGAGATATGCCCCCAGGAAAGAAATGACCAGTTTGCAAGCAGAAATACAAGGGAATAGAGTTCAGAGATTTAGGTCCTTGCAGAGTTGGACAAGTCTACTGCTTCTAGACCCCAAATAGAAAGAGATGAGCTTTAAAATGATGCAGGGCATAGTAAAATCTTATCAATTCATTCAAGTACTTCAGGGCAAAGATTAGATTAAGGGTGCAGCCTTCACAGGAATTTTTAAAACTTTTTCATTGATTAAAGTATCTCAGGGCTAAAATCAATTAAAGTAAGAGAAAAGATTTTAAGAGCTTTCAATGAAAAATCTGTAAAATTTCTCAGATGCATACAATGATTCAGGGCCAGCAACATTATTAGAGGTGTGGCTTTGCCATTTATTATTCCTGATAGCTGCCATTAAAAATTGAGAGAGAAACTTGGGGCAAGAAAGCAAAGAAATAAAGCAGACCTAAGAACTATGTATTGAAAAGAATTATTGGTGTGTGGTTATAGTCTAGGGAACTGACCAGAGTCAAATGGCCTACTTAGATTTTGAGAGAACTGTACTGCCAAAGAAATCGCAAGCCAGGACTAAAAAGCCTATGACTATTTGAGTCTTAAAATGATCCTAGAGTCCCAAACTGTTTAAGTGGAAGTAGACAGAAAAAGTCGGGTAGTTCCCAAGGAGCAAAAGGCAGTACTGGGCCTTGTTGCCTTCCAATGCATTGCTCAATCTTTTCCTGCTCTGCAGAGCTGATCCCAGTTTTCCTGTCAGAGAGCCCCCAGCTGAGCTTAGCCTATGTGGGAGGCACTGATAGGAGACTGGTTTTTCTCTCCTTCCTCCTCTGGCTTTCCTAGTCTATCCTGACTAATAAAACCATCTCACCTAATCAGTAGCCCCTTTTCACACTTTCTCCCCTTCACTATATGACATTATGGTGTTTATGTATCTGTTTATTTATTTTGTGTTTCCATCCACAAGAGAGTAAGCTCCTGGAGGGCAGGGACTATGGCTGTTTTGGGCATTGAAAAAATCCCAAATGCTTAAGGCGGTACCTAGCCCATAGAAGGTGTTCAGTAAAGATTTGCTGAATGAGTGAATAAATTCAGCAGTAGAACCAAACAGATACAGGAGAAGAGAGAAAGCCCTAAGGAGCACCTGACAAATAGGCATAATCTGAATAAAAACTAGAGAGGACGTTGTCCCGGTCTCCAGAGACCCTCAGCCTCAGCTTCTTGGGAGGAGAAAGAAGAGAACCTGACATTTAGTTAAAGGGAAACCCAGAAAACAGCTGAAGGTGAGAAATTGGGTTGCTAAGAAACCCCCAAGGATGGGGGAGAGTGTTGGCATCCATTGCTAGGCAACCTAGAAGAAGCTAGAGGACAGACAGGTTTGGCTCTAACTTCACTTCTCCCTCATTCTTTTCATAGATTCCTAGAATGGTGGGATGGATATGCCTTTAAGAGATTTCTAGCCCAACTCTCTCATTGTACAGATGGGGCAACTGAGGCTTCAAAAGGCAAGATGAATGTTCTCTTTGGCAACACGTTTACTAAAATTGGAACAATGCAGAGAAGATTAGCATGGCCTCTGCACAAGTATGACAGGCACATTTGTGAAGCATTTCATATTTTTTAGCCATTAGAGAAATGCAATAAAAACTACAATGAGATACCACTTTACACCCACTAGGATGGCTTCTTTTAAAAACAGAAAATAACAGCTGTTGATGAGAATGAGAAATAGAAAACCTTGTACATTGTTGGTGGGAACATAAAATGGTGCAGCTGCTGTGGGAAACAGTTTAGCAATTCCTCAGAAAGTTAAACATAGGATTACCATATGATATGACATACCATATATGGCAATCCCACTTCTAAGTATATACTCAAAAGAATTGAAAGCAGGGACTCAGGCAGATATTTGTACAACAGTGTTCACTGCAGTATTATTCACAATAGCCAAAAGGTGGAAGCAACTCAAGTGTTCATCAACTGATGAATGAATAAACAAAATGTGGTATGTACATGCAATGGAATATTATTCAGCTGTAAGAAGAAATGAAGTTCTGATACATGCTACAGCACAGATGAACCTTGAAGACATTATTTTGAGTGAAATAAACCAGACACAAAGGGACAAATATTGTATGATTTATCTTATATGAAATACTTGAATAAACAAATCCATAGCCACAGAAAGCAGAATAGTCGTTACCAGGGGCTGGGGGGAGAGAGGGAATGAGGAGTTATTGCTTAACAGGCATGAATATCTGTTTGTGATGATGAAAATATCCTTGAAATAGATAATGGTGAAGGTTACCACTTGTCAGTGTACCTCATGTCACAGACTTGTACATGTAAAATAGCTAAAATGACTTTTATATTATGTACATTTTACCACGATTTAGGAAAAAAGGCAAGGTGAGTAGCCCAAGGTCCCTCTGATTCCCCAATAAGAGGAAAGACAAATGTTCTGGGAGGGATTGCCAGGGTATGGCATGCCTGAGGCAAAAATTGAGAGCAGAGCTGAAGCTGAAATGGAGTCTTTTATAAAAGAGTGAAGGAGTCAACTGTAAAAGGCCAAGAATTTTAGACTTTATCCTGTGGGTAATGGGAGCCATCAAAAAGTTTTTGGCAGTGTCATAGGGCCCTGCTGCAGTCAAGGTGGGAGGATGAGAGGCTTCAGGTCCATCTGCAAAGACTGGGAAAGGTGTTTTCTTCTTTTTCTTCTTCCCCACCCTGCCTGTCTTCCTCCTCCTCCTTTTTGCTGGCTCCTGGCATTCAAGAAAAGTTCTGTCACCCACTAGCTGGATACAAGCTTAAGGAACAGAGGCCTCAGAGTCTAAATTCCCGTGTTAACACATTAAAATATAAGAAAGTCCAGGTTTCAACAAAAGATTACAAAACATACAAATAAACAGGAAGCAATGGCCCAGGCAAAGGAGATTAAAGCAGTAGAAACCACTAATGAGGAGGTCCAGACCTGGGACATTTCAGAAAAAGATTTCTTTTTTTTTTTTTAATGGTCCTGAATATGCTCAAAGAACTAAAGGAAAACATGGACCAAAAAAAAAAAAAAAAAAAAAAAAAAAAAAAAAAAAAAAAAAAAAAAAAAAGAAAGAAAATCAAGGAAACAACAGATGAACCCAAAGAGAATTATCAATGGAGAGATGGAAATTATTCAAAAAAAACAAACAGAGCTGAAGACCATAGCAATAGAAGTGAAAAATTCTTTGGAGGGGTTCAGCAGCTGATTGGAGTTGGCAGAAAAATCAATGAACTTGAAGATATAACCACTGAAATCATCCAGTATGTGGAGCAGAAAGAAGAAAGGATGAAGAAAAGCAAACAGAGCCAGAGAAACCTGTGGGACACCATCACGCACACCAAGACATGCCCTTTGGGGCCCCAGAAGAAGGAAGGGGGACAGGAAGAGAGCAAATTCTCAAAGAAATAATGGCTGAAAACATCCCAAACTTCACGAAAGGCATGAACTCCAAACAGGATAAACCCAAACAGACAGAAACCATGCCATGCTATAATCAAACCTCAAATGCCAAAGATAAAGAGAGAATTCTGACAGCCGCAAGAGAGAAGCAGAGTCACATACAGTGGGCCCTCAATAAGATTAAGTGCCAATTTCTCATCAGAAACCATAGAGCAAGAAGCCAGTGGAATGACATATTTAAAGTGCTGAGAGCAAAAAAAAATGCCAGCCCAATAATTCTGTATCTGGCAAAACTCTCTTTCAAAAATGAGGGAGAGATTAAAACATTTCTAGATAAACAAAAGCTGAGGGAATTCTTCATCACAGGAGATGCTAAAGAGGGTTCTGCATGTTGAAAGGAAAGGACAATAGACAATGGATCAAAGCTGCATGAAGAAATAAAGATCTCTGGTGAGGGAAGGACCTGGATAAATATGAATGCAAGTACTATTGTATTTTTGGTTTGTAACCCCGTTTTTTACTTCCTGCAAGATCTAAAAGGCAAATGCATAAAAACTAATGAGAAATCAGTGGTTTTGTAATCATAATGTATAAACATGTAATTGTATATATATATATTTATATGTTATTGTGACAAGAATTACATAAAGGTGGGGGGATGGTAACACAAAGAAAATATCAGAAAATTTACAAGTTCAGAGAGACAGAAATTAGAATGCACGTTGCCAGAGACGTGTATTGGGGTGGGGGTGGGAGAGCGGGTTGGAGGGTTAATGCATAATAGATGTAGAGTTTCTGTTTGGGGAGATGGGAGAGTTTCAGTAATAGGAGGGGCTGAAGGTATTGCAATATCATGAATGTGATTAATGCCATTGAATGGTGTGCTGGCAGTGACTGAGATGGGAAAGGTTGTGTTGTATATATTTTCCCACAATTAAAAAAGAAGAAAGAGCAACTAAGACAAAGCAGAACATAATCCTAGATGGGATCTAACAAGGGAGGAGAAAAGGCTCAAAGGGACATTGGGACATATGAAAAGATTGGCATACAGACTGTAAGCTTTATATTAAAGTCAAATTTCTTGAACTTGATAACTGCACTTAAGGTGGTTATATATATGAATATCCTTGTTCTTAGATGTACATGGCAGTAATAAGTGTTCAAGGAGCATGATGTGTACAACCTACACTCAAGTATTCAGAAAATGGATTGATATGTAGCTGATGATTGTGACAGATAGGTGGTAGATAGAATGATATGGCAAATGTGGTAAAACTGGGTAGGGGTGGGTATGTTGGAGTTCTCTGTATTTTTTTTTTTCATGTAAGTTTGAGAGCATTGCAAAGTTAAAAGATAAGAAAAAAAAGGAAAGGACCGTTAGGCCCTTATGCTGTAGCTCCAACTCCCTCATCTCTCCCACCATGCCCTCCAGCCACTTCTCTCACTGTTGGCTCTTGCCGAGTCTTTTCACTTCCTGTGGCTGGTGCCTGGAAAGCTCTTCCCTCCACCCAAATCTGCCTCATCCTACTGTTCTCCAGGTATTATCAGTGCCCAACAAATTGCCGCTAAACCTAGTAAGTGTGAAATAACTACCATTTCATCATGCACATGGATTCTGCGGGTGAGGAATTCAGACAGAACAAGTGGGGGACGGCTGGTTTCTGCTCCATGATGGCTGGGGCCTCAGGTGGGAGAATGTCCAACAGCTGGAGGAGACTGGAATCCTCTGAAGGCTTCATCACTCCAATGTCTGGTACTGGGCTGGGACTGTCAACCAGAGCACCTGTACATGGCCTCTCCGAGTGGCCTGGGCCGCACAGCCTGAAGGTCTTGGGATGCCTTACATGGTGGCTCCAAGTGACCCAGCCTTGGAAATGCAGCAGCAGCACTTCCGCTGCATTCTGCTGGTTACAAGTGGATCACCGAGGCCAGCCCAGGTCCAAGGGGAAGAAAATTTATGGGAGGAATGTCAAAGAATGTGTAGCCATGTTCTAAAACCACCACAGACTACCAAGGCTTCAGGTGATGGTTTAAACACCTTCTTCAGGAGGTGACCTGACCACGCCCTGCTCCCTGTCTGTGCTCAGTTCCTCCCGTGTTCCCCCAGCCCCACTGTCCATCTGCATCAGAGTCCTTCCTTCCCTGCACCTTTCTCCTCCTCAGACCCACGAGCTCAGTGAGGACCTTGTCTATCTTTTAACCTTTGCATGCCCAATGCCTAGCACCGGGCCTGGCAAAGCAGGCCCTTGATCAATGTTTGCTGAATGGGTGAGGGGATGAGTGATGGAGTGAGCTAATGTCTGGACTCCAGCGCAGAGGCCATTCCTTCCTCATGAAGCTGACAAACTAATGGGAGAGACATTTAAAAAAATGTACATGGTAAGTGCCATAGTGATAAATGCTATGAAGAAAAACCAAGTAGAGGATAGTGCAATGAGGGGTGATATTTTGCACAGGATGGTCAGTTGAGGTTAGTGACACTGGAGCTGAAAGTTGGAAGGAAGCGAAGAGCAAGGCACGTGGGGTTGTGGGAAGAGCCTTTCAGAGGCAAAATAGCAGGTGCGAGGGGAGGTGGGCGTTTGCTTGGCACTTTGGAGGAACACGAGGCAGCCAGTGTGGCTGGAGCATGATGCAGATGCAAAGAGTGGTAAGAAATGACTCCCAGAGTGGGCCACAGGCCAGTTCACATTGGGCTTCGCAAGCCATGCTGAGGACTTCGGATTTTACTCTGAAATGGGAATTCTTGGAGGGTAAAAAAAATTGTGGTTAACATATACACAACAGAACACTTCCCATTTTAACCACTCTGTGGGGAATTTTGAGGAAGGCCATCATCTGACTTGTAGTTTAACCAGCTCACTCTGGGTGCTATGTGGAAACTAAGATTGTGGGCAGAGCAGAGGAGAAGGCAGGAGCCCGGTGAGGACGCTGGTCCAGGAGAGAAGATGGAGGCCTGGACCAGGATAGGGGCTGTGGGAGAGGTGAGAAGTGGTAGGATGCAAGGCACACTTTGGAGGTAGAACTGAGGGGACATCAAGTACATGAAGTTACAAGGGAAAGGGGAGTCCAGGATGACAGCAAGGTTTTTAGCCTTTTACTGACAAGATATGAAGATGTGAGGTGGGGGAGCGGGCTTGGGAGAGTTCTGGAAATGAGTTCATCTTTAGACATGTCAAGTTTGAGGTGCTGATTAGACATCGCAGTGGAGATGACGAGAAGGCAGCGAGATGTGCGAGTCTGGCAATACCGGGGATGAAAATACAGACTTGAGAGTCCTCAGCTACGATAAGCAGGATTTTAAGACAGCCGCCAAGACCACAGCTCCCTGGTGTACACACTCTGTGCAATCCCCTCCCCTCTCCTAGAGTGTGGGCGAGACCAGTGACTATGACAGACTGACTCTTGTGACATTATATGGCAAAGGTGAAGGGATTTTGCAGTCATAATTGAAGTTCCCAATTAGTTAATTTTTAGGGAATTAAAAGGAAGATCATCCTGAGCAGGCCTGTCCTAAGCAGATGAGCCCTTAAAGTCCTTAACCTGAGGAGGGAGTCTTGAAGCAGCTGATTCTTGCTGGCCTTGACAAAATCTGCTGCCACGTTGTGAGAGGCCATGTGGTAAGAAACTGCAAGTGGCCTCCAGGAGTTGAGTGGCACCAGCTGACTGCCAGCAAGAAAATGGTCCCACAATTGCAAGGAACTGAACTCTGCCAACAGCCACGTGGTTTGGAAGAAAGCTCTGAGCTCCGGAGAGGAATACAGCCCAGGCAACACCTTAATTGTAGCTTTGTGAGATTCTGAGCAGAGGACCCAGCTAAATTATGCTTGGACTCCTGACCAACGGAAACTGTGAAATACGTTTGTGGCAATTTGTTGCATAGCAATACATCAGTGAAAACGTATGTCTTTAAAGCCTCAGAACCAAGAAGGGTCAAATAGTACAGGCAAGGGACCTAACACTGGCAAGGGGTCAGTGACTGTATGATTGGAGGGAGACTGGAGTTGAAATCAGTTCCTTCCAGTGGGTCACTCCCCCACCCCTGCTGGCAAATGCACAGAACTTGAGTTTCCTTCTCCTTTCAGCCACTAGGTGTCCCCAGAGTCTCCATCAGCAGGTCTGTGCACACCTTCCAGAGGTCAGAATCTGAAATTTAAGGAACCTAAGTAACAATAGAGATGATCTCTCTTGTATATGTACTTCCATATGGGGAAAACTGAGGCCTGCGGAGAGAAGTTTTGCCTAAGGTCCCACAGTGCTCCAACACTATGTCCCTCCCAGGCATTTTCCGGTCCTCCTGTTCTGCCTTCCTCTTTGGCCATTCAATTGAAGTTTCTGCACAAGCGTGAATTGATAAGCCTCCCTCCCTCCCTCTTCCAAGGTTGCACTGAGAGGGATCTCCCCGCTTTGACCAGGGGAGGGCCTCTGAGAGTGAATGGAGTCAATGGAAAGTTCTAAAATGAGTTTGGGGCTGAGGCTAGAGGTTTCTAATTGATGCTGACTGGTTTACAAACTTGGAGAAGGTGGGGCCCTGGGATTGGGGCTGCCAGCAGTGGTTGAAAAGCAGACTCCTCCCAAAGTTGGGGGCATGTGGGGTGCCTAACTGCAGTAGCTGGGCCAGTGACCCAATTCCCTTTGTCCAGCCCCTTGCACTCTCCATTATAGACTGGGTTCTCCAGAAGCAGACACTGAGACCGAGTTTGGGGTGCAAGACGTTTATTAGGGATCAACACCTGTAAAAGAAAAGGGAGAAAGCAGGATTGGGCATGGGAAGAAATCAAACTGCATGCCTGGCAAAGCCTTGGCCACCCTCTTGGGAGTCCTGGTGTGAGTACTGAAACAGCCAGGCCTCATACCTCACCTTGTCCCAGATGCAAGCTGCCCTGGGAAGGTCATGACTCAGGGACATGGTCCCCTGCAGCAGAGACAGTATCCACTGATCCTCCATCCCACAGTTAGGCAAGTCACACTTTGCAGGGGTTTCTGGCAGGCACATATTCCTCTCTCTCACATCTTTTCAACTCTATCCCCTCTTAAAGGATTATTTGCCATACTGCTTCCAAAAAGACTGAGCGGAAGTAGCCATGGTAATTTCTGCAGGTTCCCAGTCCCCCAAACCTGCTATTGCCGTCTTTTAAAGGTTCTGTGGAGATCCCAGTCCCCAAATAATGTCTGCACACCCAGTCTTGGCTCTTGCTGGGGAAGCAGGGGTTTTGTCCCAGTTGAGGGTTTCAGTGGATTTGACAGAGGTATTAGGGGAGGGTGTCATGGGACAAAGAAAAGGAAAAACCTGGTAAGAACCTCAAGGACAGGAATTGTCAGGATTTCTGTTGCTCTGCACTAGTCATTTGGTAAATCTACACTGCAGGCCAATGTGTGCCAGGTGCAGGCACAAAGCCCCTCTTGTAGGAAGAGGCAGCACACTGAAGCAGCACTGCACCAGGAGACAGCCCCAGGATTTGGGGCCCTGATTCTGACCTTGGCTGCTTGCAGGTCCTCCCACAAGTTGCATCATCATCCTGATCCTCGGTTTCTTCCTCTGAACAGTGGAGCGATACAACTTACTTTATCCTGTGAAGCAGGTGCTAATCTCATCTCCACTTCACACATACGGAATGAAGTTAACCTACTCAAGGTCACACATGTACTCGGTGGTGGAGGTGGGCTCTGATCCCAGGCAGCGTAGCCCTACCCTGCTTCTTGATCCTTGAGAAGGACAGGGTCAAATAAACATTTTGGACCAGACCTGCCTGCACATCTCTTTCATTTGGTCCATGGGTTTTAAACATATTTGAATCAGCATTTGTTTTTAAATTGAGATGATTTGTAGAAACATCCAAATTCCAGATTCTCCTGAAAAATCTGACCATATGAACTTCCTGGGCTGCATTCCCACAGGGTCACAACTGGTAGGCAAGGAGCAGCATCCCCCCATCCCACCCTGAAATGGGTCATAAAGCCAGTGTCCACCCAGGCTGCCTCTCTCATTTATGTTTTCTGCCTCCCCTGCAGGGATGAGTTTGCCATTCTTAATGAAGACCAGGGAGTCCTGGAATAGTGGGGAGTCAGAGGCCTAGAGGGGCCTGGTGCCGGCCCTGGGGCACCCAGCTCTTCCTGTGTGGGGATGACTCGCAGCTAAATCATATGAACTTGAACCAGGCAAACTGTTCACGGAGGGCTGAGGAAAAGCAGACATGCAGAACCACATGGCAAGGTCAGGGCAAATACACTTTATTCAGTCCTGGCATCAGACTGGCCAAAGTCCTGCTGTGGGTGCCAGTGCCCCAGGGAGAGGCCCCCTCCCCTCAGCTACGAGACTAGTTCTCCATGACCACAAACACTGACACCTCTTCACTCACATGACATTTTCTTTTTTTTTCATTGTCTTTTTTTGTTATTGTTTTTCTTAAAAAAAAAGAGAGAGAGAGAGAGCGCGCGCGAGAAAGGCCCAGAGCCGGAGCACCAAGCTTAAAGGAGGCAGCTGGTGGCTTTGTCAGCGAAGGGAACGCGTGGGGCAGAGACCTGCAGGGACCTGGACAGGGGTCCCGAAGGCCTCTAGGACCGTTTGTTCCTGAGATTTGTGTGTGTG
This sequence comes from Bradypus variegatus, assembly GCA_004027775.1. Taxonomy (NCBI): domain Eukaryota; kingdom Metazoa; phylum Chordata; class Mammalia; order Pilosa; family Bradypodidae; genus Bradypus; species Bradypus variegatus. The sequence continues at coordinate 381 of PVKY010002570.1, read as the reverse complement.
AATGAGTGTGTGTCACCCCAGGAGGATGAACACACCGCCGGCGAGATACAGGTAGTGAGGGCAGGGGGACTGTGGGAGGCCGGAGGGGCGGGGGAGTGGACTGAGAGGGCAACAGCACCAGGGGCAGGGCCCCAGGGTACCCTGAACGGGACGCACTGTCCTCCTCATCCTCCCACCGCGGCGCTCTGAACCCACCATCTCAATTTCACTGGGCTGGGCCGATGACTCCTCTCAAGCTGGCTCTGTTTAACAGGGATCTCCGGGCCACCCCGTGTGCTATCATACCTCCGTCCCCCAGTACCAACGTGCCTGTTTCTTCCAGTGAATGCTGCCGCTGTGGGTATCGAGGAGGACTTGAGTAAAAGGAAGGAGGCGGGGAAG
>PVKY010002569.1:0-24999 GCA_004027775.1 Bradypus variegatus | reverse complement strand
ATACTTTTTATTCTCTGCTCAAATTACTCTGGGTTGTATCAGGGCTTCATGCTAACCTGTACAAACCAACAAGATTGCACTCCCTAGTCAAGGTTCCACATAATTATGGTATTTGGGTAAACTGACCATACAAGTTAAATTATATAGTATGCTACAGAAAATACAGATTTTGCACCAAATGAACATCTCTTCCTTTGGTCCTACCCAGAAGCGTAAGTTTTCAAACATAGTTAATATCCTCTACCCTTTAGTTTGATCTACCCCAACCTCAACTATATCCATTTCATTCATATCTTCATTCACAATCTGATCTCCTTTTCAGCCTCTTTAACGGTTGATTGATGGAGCAATGCTACACTAACAGCTGCCAAACTCTGGCTCTGAGTCACATGTGCCACACAGATACCCAAAGCTCCAGGGACCAAACTGCTCAGCATATCAAAATTTAGAAGTAACTGTTGCAACTCATGGATAGATGTGACTGCTGTAAGAGCTTATAATCTAGGAACCTTTACATAGGCCTTCCCCTGATAACCCATGCCCCCAGGTTCTGTTCTCTGAGTTTGCACATTATTGTTAGTCCATATTAGTGAGGTGTTATAATATTTGTCTTTTCATTTCCGGCTTATTTCACTCAACCTCATGTTCTCAAGATCCATTCACCCAGTTGCATACCTCACAGCCTCATTCCTTCTTGCTGCTCCCTCATTAAAAACATTCTTATGTTTGTGGATATAATCACACTCATTGACCACTCTGGGTTTCACTGTGTTATACATTTCCAATCTTTATCTTGTCTTTCCTTCCGGTGTCGTACTTTCAATTGTATTCACAGTCATCTTTTTTCAGTGAATTTACCATATTGTGCTACCATCACACTATATTGTGCTATCCATTTCTGGATCTACAGTCGGTCCTCTAGAACATTCTATACTCCTTCAACATCAAATGCCTTATCTCTACCCTCTGTCTCCTGATATCTTCGGTTCTATACTCTTCTCCAAACCTTTCTCTCCTGTCTTTTCCTATCTGTCTGCACTTCTTGTAGAGGATGTCTCCTGTTCACAGACTTTCTCAGTGTCTGTTTATCTATAAATATTTTAAACTCTCCCCCATGTTTGAAGGACAGTTTTTCTGGATATAGGATTGTTGGTTGGCAGTTTTTCTGTTTTAGTATCTCTCTTCCATGGTTTCTCCTGAGAGATTCACACTTGGTCTTTTCGACCTTCCCTTGGATGTGATGGATCACTTTGTTCTGCTGCTTTCAGGGTTCTCTGTCTTTGACATTTGAAAATCTTATTAGTAAGTGTCTTGTAGTAGGTTTATTTGGATCAGTTCTCTTTTGGGTACGCTGTGCTTCATGGACTTGTAATTTTATGACTTTCAAAAGAGTTGGGAAATTTTCATTAATTATTTCCTCTATTATTCCTTCTGCCCCTTTTCCCTTGTCTTCTCCTTCTGCGACTCCTATAACACGTATATTCATGTGCTCATATTTTTTTCCATTCTTTTCCCTATCTGTTCTTTTGTGTGTAGATTTTAGATGTCCTGTCCTCTAGTTCACTGATCCTTTCTTCCGCCTCTCCAAGTGTGCAGTTGTATGTCTCCATCTCTTCTGTTGTGCCTTTCATTCCCATAAGTTCTGCCATTTGTTTTTTCAAGCTTATGAATTCTTCCTTGTGATCACCCAGTGTCTTCTTTATATCCTTAATTTCTTCTGTCACATTTTCTTTGAACTTGTTGATTTGATTTAGAAGATTTGTCTGAGCATCTGTAATTAGTTGTTTCAACTCCTGAATCAGGTCTCGGGGTGGGAATGGGCACAGCCCATGTCCAGCCTTCTGTCCCTGCGGACAGTGTTGTGAGACCATCCATGGAATCTTCCAGTTCTGAGTCCCTGGGACTCTGCTCTTGCCTAAGGATGGTTCACAGCTTCATCCAGCCCTTTGACTCTGACAGTGGAAATGATCATTTTTGTTGAGTCTGGTCTGTAGGTTGGATCCTAAATGGCACACTCACATCTTAGCCAGAAGTAATGATGAGACATACTGGTGACTTGTAACATTGGGGCATTCATGGTTGATTTTCCACTCGGATGCCCTGGGAGAGGCTGATAGTTGCAGTGGCTGGAAGGGGCACAGGCAGGGCTGGGCTGACGCCGTTGGGCCTGCAGAGGCAGGATCCCTTCCGTCTCAAGTTGAGTGGCACAAGGCTATGAATTTAGTAAATGGCTGCTGTCTTCCATTTAAATATGCACACACATACTCTTAGGGGATATGTGACCCAGGTTCAAGCATGGGCAGTTTAACATAAACACACAGTTTACAAAAGGGAACATACTACCTTTTTTTTTTTTATTTTCCTATAGTTTTATAGAGTTATATTCACATACCATACATTTATCCACAGTGTACAATCAGTTGTTCATAGTATCATCATAAAGCTGTACATTTATCACCACAATCAGCACCTGAACATATTGGTTACTACAAGAAAAATTGCATTCTGTGCTCCTATCACACAGTATTATGCTATGGGAACATACTACTTTTTAAAAAAAGTTTGACATTAATAGTAAAAAAGTTCAGTGGCAACACCAGTGATGAGGTGTAGCCTGTAAAATCACATAATTCTTAATGCTTGTGAAGGAAGTTTATTCCAGCACTGTTAATAATGCCAAAAGTTGGAAGTTACTTAATATCTTAAAATAAGAGTATTTTAAATATTTGTCAGTAAAGAGTGGTTTAATGGAATCATTAATAAAAATGATAACTTTATAGAATTTATAATGTAGGGATATGTTCAATGTATAACCTATTAAGGTTGAGAAATAGCATATATAACTACATAGAGCTATCCTTTTTATGTTTTTGAGTGTACATAAACACTTACACATGTAAATTCATGTAAAAGACTGAAAGGAAAGGAACCAGTATACTTAGAATCAACTATGAGAAATTATTGCTTCTCAACATATTTTTTTGTGTCTTCCACATTTAAATTCACATTATTTTTATTAGAAAATAAATGCTTTTTTGGGGGGAGAAGGGAATGTAAATTTGTGATCTGGGGCTATTTCTACATGGAACAAGGAGTTCCAGAAATGGTTCATATGAACCTTTTGATAAGTTTGCTGAATACGATTGAACTACACAAAAGCCCAGTTAGTAGTTACCCAGAGGTGCTTGCATGTGCTTTTACGCTTGGTAGGTTTGCCAGGATAGTTGTTCAGCCTGCAGGCTTCTGTCCATTACATGTGGTTGCCAGTGTTTTACACCAGTTCAGCTGGAAAAAGGTTAGTTCCTTTCCTTTTAGTTACCTAAGTCATAAATCATTTAGTAATTTTTTTCTTCTTCAGACTTCACGAAAGCCTCGTGAAGAGCGCGATGTGTCTCAGTGTGAAAGCGTGGCATCCACTGTTTCTGCTCAAGAGGATGAAGATATTGAAGCCTCCAATGAAGAAGAAAATCCAGAAGACAGTGAAGGTATCTGCAAGTCTTATATTTTAGTTGTAACTTTTTCTATCCTAAATAGGTAATCTTTAGCTTGGTCATTTGACTATTTAGGAATTGCTTCATTAAGAAAATAGTATATCGCTGTTTTTATAGCATACATGCTTTGAAGTTAAACACAATGAATTTATTCATTTAGTCAACAAGTGTTTATTTATGTAGCATCTAAAATGGTCCAGGTGCTACAACCAGTAAGATTACATATATTATTTATGTTTTCATGTAAAAAATTAATGACCTTAGAAGCCCCAGTAGAAAAAATGTCAATCTAGGAAACTGGAAAAAATTAAATCCTTTTTGTCACTTAAATTAATGACAATTTCCTGGAAAAGTAAATGTTTGCTTTTTTTTCCTAAACAAACAAAAAAATGTGTTACCTAATTTATTTCATTTTATGTTATTATTAAATTTTCCATGAATTTCCTTTGTGAATTAACTGATTCAGATGTGATTCTTTCTGTTTTGTTTTATTTTTTGAATTATCAAAGTTTAAACTTGGGGAGTAATTAGAACTGTTTAACTTATTGTGGGCTCTTGTATTTTAAGCTTAGGAAATTCCGCAGTCTACAGAAATTTTAGAAATAATAGATTTTGTTTTATTTTTATTTTTTGTTGTAAGTATATATAAGTATGTGCTATTTTAGCCATTTTTAAGTGACAATTACAGTTACAATATTGTACAGAAATTTCAAAAATTTTTTCATCACTTCAAACAGTTAACTGTACCCATTAAACAATAACTTCCCCTTCCACCCTCCCCCTAGTCCTTGGTAACTTGTAATCTATTTTTGTCTCTATGCATTTGCCTCTAGATATTTCATGTAAGTGGAACTGCAGAATATTTGTCCTTTTGCATTTGTTTTATTTCACTTAGCATAATGTTTTCAGGTCCATCTGTGTTATGTATTCAGTAGTTCATTCCTTTTTTAGGGCTGAATAATATTGCATTTCATGGATATGCCACATTTTGCCTATCCATTCATCTGTTGGTAGACACTTATGTTGCCTCCACCTTTTGGAAATTGTGAATAATGCTGCTGTGAACAGTGACATGCCAGTCTATGTTGAGTCCTTGTTTTCTTTTCTTTTGGGTATATACCTAGAAGTGAAATCATTGGGTCATATGATAATTCTGTGTTTAACTTTTTTGAGCAACTGCTGCACTATTTTCCACAGCAACTGCACCATTTTACATTCCTACTGTCATTTTATGAGGGTCCTAGTTGTCTGTGTCCTCACTAATTATTTTCTTTCCTCCTCTTCTCTTCAATTCTCCCCTCCCCTCCCCTCTCTTCTCTTATTATTGCCATCCTAGTGCATATGAAGTGGAATCCCACTGTGGTTTTGATTTGTATTTCCTTAAATACTAATGATATTGATTATCCTTTCATGTGCTTATTGGCCAGTTATGTATTCTCTTTGTAGAAATGCCTATTCAAGTCACTTGCCCATTTTTTAGTTGGGCGTTTTGTTGTTGATTTGTAAGAGTTCTGTATATATTCTGGATATAATATCCTTATCAGATAGCAATTTGCAAATATTTTCTCTGATTCTTTGAATTGTCTTTTCACTCTTTTGAAAGTGTCATTAATGCACGAAAGTTTAATTTTAATGTTGCCTGTTTCTTTGGTGTCATATTTAGGAAACTTGTGCCAAATCCAAGGCCATGAAGATTTACCTTTGTGTTTTTTTTCCTAAGAGTTTCATAGTTTGAGCTCTTAAATTTAAGTCTTTGGTCCATTTTGAGTTAACTTTTGTAAGAATACAGTTTCATTCCTTTGCTTGTGGATATCTGATATGCCGGCACCATTTATTGGAGAGACTGTTATTTCTCCATGAATGTCTTGATATCTTTGTCTAAAATCAGTTGGCTGTAAGATGTGAGAATTTATTTGTGGGCTCTGAATTCTATTCCATAGATCCATATGTCTGTCCTTATGCAAGTGCCACACTATATTGATTACTGCACCTATGTGGTAAGTTTTGAAATTGGGAAATGTGAATCCTCTTCCTTTTTTCCTCTTTTCCAAGATAGTTTTGGCTATTCTGGAATCCCCTAAAATTCCATATGAATTTTACTGTTTGTTGGTTTCTGCAAAAAATGCCATTGGGCTTTTGATAGGGATTGCCTTGAATCTTTATAGCAGTTTGGGTAGTTTTGTCATCTCAGTAATATCGAGTCTTCCAATCCATGAGCATAGGATATCTTTCCATTTATCTAAGTCTTCTTGAATTTCTTTCATCAGTGTTCAGGGTTCATCCATGCAGTAGCATGTCTCAGAACTTCATTCCTTTTTAAGGAGGAGTAATAGTCCATTGAATGGATAGACCACATGGCGTTTATCTGTTCATCTACTGATGAACATTTGGGTTGCTTTTTGGCTATGGTGAATAATATGAACATTGGTGCTCCATTTGGCTTAGCTTCTGTTGGAAAGTGTCAAAGAAAAGAATGTGTAATGAAGCTTGCATGACATATGATTTCACCCTTATTTCTAAATTTAATGAGACACTGAAGATGCTCTGCTTATTGTGTGGCAAGGCTCTCCTCAATGGAAGGGTGACAGCAACTGCTGAAGGGAGTCTGTATGTCCGTTTTCCTAAAATACATCTTCATACATGAATCCTTTCCTGGTTAGAAGCTTGAAGTTGAAATGACTGGAGCTTTACCGAAGTTTAGGTTTCCTCTTGTTCTAAATCATTATTTAAGGTTTGTTTTGATTTGTTTTAGCAAAAGAATTCACTTACCTGACTGGTGCTTGGTGAAGTGTTATGCCTCAGAAATATTCCTACTCTTTTATGTTTTAGAGAAGAGTATAATTGAAAAAGTGCTTATGTCAGATGGTATCTGCTGCATAATCACGAACATGTCTTCTAATGTTTTAAAGATGAATGACTTGCCATTTGCCCTTGGATTTGGGGGCTTTCCATCACTACATGAATAGAAACGAAGCTTAGGTCAGGCTTTTTGTTGGCACCTCAGCATTTTGGTGGCACCTTTCACTAACAGAATTGCTGCCATGTATTAAGACCTTACTACCTGTTAGATGCTGTTCTCAGTTTTTATTTGTTTTCTGTTTAGATTTCGTTTTTGTTCTTGAGACTTGAACTTTCATCTGAACTCCTGGCTCTGACATCTAACAGCCTACTTAATATTTCCGTTTGGATGCCTAGTAGCTATCTGAATTTAATATCCATAGGAAACATTTCTGCTTTTCCACCACTGCACCCTGCTTTTCCCTCCAGCTTTTCCTCATGTCAATAAATAGTCCTTTGGTAACACTGTCCTGTTCCACCTGGCCCACATGCACATCTTGTCCTGCTGGTCCTCAGACATCACGTTTAAAATCCAGTCATGGCTCCTCCCCTGGTTCCAGCCACGGTTGTCTTCATTGCATAGCCCCACAGCAGCCAAGAGAGCCTTTTAAAATGTAAGTCAGAGCTTGTTTCTCCTCCACTCCCAGCCCTGTGAGAGTTTATGCTGTCCAGATTAGAGGCCAGAGCCCTTACCGTGACCACGGGCGCTGCGTGCACAGGTGTGCAGCCTCTGCTCCACCCCCACTGACCTCCGTGCTGGTCCCTGAGCCAGCCACCCCCACCTCTGGGCACATCTCCTCCCCTCTGCAATACCCCCCCCCCCCCCCCCCCCAGTTTTGTTCTTTATTCACTACACTTACCACCGCCCGATAGATCACATAATTATTGTTCATCATCTTTTTCACTTGAGAGCGTCTGCTCTATGAGGGCATATTCTTGGATTGTGTCACTACTCACACCTCACTTTGTACGTGGTATACCTGTGGTACATATTTGTGTAAATGAAAGAATGAATTTGTAGGGTTTCTTAGTCATATCATTATGTTTAAAATATTTTTCCCAGATGGTCATTTTAAGGGTTTTTTGTTTTCTTTTTCATACAGATGATCTATTTATAGCTTTACAGCTTCAGACTTTCCTCTTTAGCCTAAGATGTTTCTCTACACCTCCTGAGGGTGTACACATCTTGTCCTAAGGTATCTTCTAAAAGATTATTAATCTTTATCCATCTAAATTATTTTCTATATTCTGTAAATTTGGGGTCCACATTTTTCTTTCTGATGACGAGCCAATTCTGACACAGCCATTTTATTAAATCATACTTTGTGCAGTGATTTTAAATATCATCTTCGATATATATTAAATTCCCAGTTACTCTAAGATCTATTCCTCGACATTGTCTTCCGTATCACTGATCTCTTTTGTCTGTCATGGAGGCAGTTCCATCCATAGTTTTATTCAGTGGCCTTATGGTATCTGAGTATCTGGAAAGCAGATACGCTACTGCTTTTCATACTTTCCTTAGATTTTCTCAAGGACTTATTTTTCCAAAAAAACTAAATTGGGAAAAAAGTTCTCTTGAGATTCTGACTGGAAGTATATTAAATGTATATATTAATTTCAGGGAAATACACATTTTTGTATCACCTTGAAGTCTAGTTTAAGAAAATAACCTTTAATTGGGAATGACCTGAATGTGGTTGTGAACATCTCTGTATATTCTTTGTGACAGTGGCAAACTGGAAATGGCTCATTGATCCATTAGTGGAGGAAAGGTTAAGTAAATTTAAGGTATATTCATAACTTCATTCACTTGGTAATTCAGCCAATACTTGAGTCTCTGTGTGCCAGTCCCAGGCCTGGCACTGGGAGTTAAATAATAAGCAGATTATCTTGGCCCTTCTGGTGTTTGTAGTCTAATGGGAGAAATAGCTGTGCGTCATATAGTTGTGAGTAAATGTAAAATTGTAACTAAATAACCAGTGCATATGCTGAGAGAGCTATAATAGCAAGTTGGACTTTGTTTAGAAAGTATTAGAAGGCTTTTTTTAAGCAAGTGACATTAGCAGATGTCCAGAGGAGAAGGAGGTGAAAGAGCTCCCCAGCCAGTGTGGTAAGAAGACGCCCAGGGACTCAGCTGCTAAGATGGCCCGAGTGGCTGGGGGGGACACGGCATGGCTGCCATGCAGAGGCCCGATGATGACATTTCGAATGTTATCCTCTGGGTGATGGGATTCTGTTGAAATGGGGTGTGTGTGTGTGTGTGTTTCGGTAAGGCTTGGCTTTTAAAAAGATCCCTTTGGCTTTGTTGGAGAGAATGGTCTGAGGCAGAAGGTGAGAGGAGTGTTTTGGACGAGAGTGGCGGCTGTGAAGTGAACGGAGTGGATAGATTCAAGGGGCATTTTCTATTCTAGAGAGAAAATCAGTGAGACTTGTCAAGGGAGAAGATGTGGATAAATGAGAGGAGGGTTTAAAGATGACTCTTAATTAGATTAGGAAACACTAGAAAATAAACTGATTTGGGAATGTTGATCACAAGACCAGGGTAGGATGTACTGAGTATGAAAAAGAGGTCAAATGGTTTGAAAGTTCTTTTGTGAAAAGTTACTAACGATGTGGTAAAAGACCTGGGTTACAGCATTGAATTACAAATCTGTGTATTATTCTAGAGCTTGAGCACCCAGTGTGGCACCCACTACACTCACATGTCTCTGAGCAACTGAGATGGGACTCATCCATGAGATGTGCAGAAATTCAAAATATAAACCAGATTTCAAAGATTTAGTACCAAAAAATGTCAAGTGTTTCATTGATAGTTTTTTTTATATTGATTACATGTTGAAATGTTAACAATTTGTAGCCATTAATTTTAGCAAATATATTGTTAAAATTAATCTTACCAGTCTCTCTTTACTTTGTAAATGTAACTACCAGAAAAGTTAAAATTGCAGATGTGATTCTCCTTATGTTGACCTAGAGTGTCAGCTCTGCCAGGTAAAAAGGCAAGCACAGAACCAGGCTGTGTTGCAAATGAGCACACTGGAATTTATGGGGATGGTTTGTGTTTAGATTGGTATCGGTATCTTTCTTTGTTTTGTTCAGATTTCGTATGATATTTTTCAGTGTTAAAAACTCTTATGCTTTGAGTTTCAGAAGATCAGGACGATTTCATCTCACTTCCACACCCTGTAGGGAACCTTAGCTTTCCCAAAGGCTCTAATACTTCACTGAGGTCACCAAGGAATGTTAACTCCTAAAAAGGCCCTCTCAAGCATGGCCTCTGTCACCATCTGACACCTGTTCATTATCAGATTTTTATGCTGTATCATTATCTTTAAGGTGCTGAAAATAGTTCTGATACAGAAAGTGCTCCTTCTCCTTCACCAGTTGAAGCTGTCAAGCCCAGTGAAGACAGCACTGAAAATGCCACTTCTCGAGGAAACACTGACCCCGTGGCTGAGCTTGAATCCACCACGGAAACTGTGCCCAGCTCATCTCCTGCCTCAGCAGCCCCAAGTTCCAAACCAGCTGAAAGTGACAGTGTGGAGACCTCAGCCCAGGACAGGACCCAGGCGGAACCTGCCGAGCCCATGGAGCTGGAGCAGCCCGAGCACAGAGCTGATGCCAGCTCTGGCCTCGACCTCCCGGCAGCCCCCAGAGCAGATGCTGCAGGTGCCGAAGCGAGGGTCCCAGAAAACAGCACAGCTCAAGTGGAAGGTGACGCCAAAGAACAAGACTTGGAGAGAGCCAGTGAGAAAACAGAGCCCAGAGACGAAGATTTGGTTGTGACTCCGCACGTGAATGCACAGAGGCCTGAGCCGCAGTCAGACAACGACTCCAGTGCCACGTGCAGCGCCGACGAGGAGGTGGACGGGGAACCCGAGAGGCAGAGGTGGGCATGTGCCTTGCTGTCATCCTGACTGTACCCTGTCTATTGTTGGCAAAAAGTAACCTGCACCATTTTAATACTGGGGTGTGGTGCTCCTCAGCTGTTTAAATAGCCAAGAAAATTGTGTGATCGTTTTTTAAAATAAAACAGTATAAATTCCTTCTACATCTGAATTGTTATACGCACTCATATGATAGCCAAAAAAAGGATTTTTCAGCCAACACATTTGTTAGCAGAGCCGCAGATCACTCTCGTGCGCAGTGATGGGAGCAGGGTGATGTGATGGGGGCCCTGAGAGCGGGAGCCGCTGCACCGACATCACAGCGGGGAGCAAGATCAGTGTTGGGAAAGTACTTTCAGAAGCGTTTTTTAAATACAAGGCAGTGCTCACGATAATGACCTCTATTTTTCTATCAGTTAATATTTTAGATTGTTCATAGTTGTAATTTTAAAGATACAAATAATTAAAAATTAAAATAGTACAGATTAATTTGCAAGTACTTTTAGTTACTAAAGAGAAATCAACATAACAAATGCATTCTCTTTATGGTTTTTGTAAAAATTATGGTTGAAAAAGAAAATACTTTTTCTGGATTAGGGATATTTTAATATATTTAATTTTCTGGGTATTTCTTCTTCCTTGAAAGAAATGGAATTACCTAGAATCACAGGAGAATGTTGAATTAGTATAAATTCTAGAAATGAATTAGACTAAAGCATCATTTAACCAGAAATCCAATGAAATTGCCTTTTATGCCTTTTTTCCTCCCTTTTTAGAAGAAAGGCAAATAAGCCCCTCAACTGACAGCCGAATTCTATTCAGCATTCAGCTTTCGTAGCATGCCTGGGTGTCTCTGCACTCCCAGTCCCTAGACACTACCTTTACATCTTGCACACTTTAGAAGGAGAATTGATGCTGGAATAATACCACTGAGCATTACAGTGATGATTTCTCAAAAAGAGATTTTTATACAGTAGATGCTAGGATTTTCATCAATAAGAATTGACATAAAACTGGGGGTTTTTAGTTAGCCCACTGGTTTACCAAACAATTCAACCATTTAGATCACTCTTTTTTTTCCCAACCTCACAATAATCTAGATTTTATTTCAATGGGCTCAGCCTTTAACTGGAATAAATATTATAAATGGATTCAAGCCAGATAGCCCCTTTTAAGCATTCTTTAATGAAGCATTTCATACAGAATAAGAATTATCTGTATTTTGCCCTATTGGGTTTTGGTAATTATATTTATAAAGGAAAAATGAGCCTGGCAGTAATGTTGAAAGATCAGCATCTTAAGAGTTGAACATGACAGTAATCTTGAAATTCAGAAATTCCTTGTAAAATTATGGTGGTTTCTGAATGACACTTTAAAGTTCAGTTCACTTCTAAACTATCAAAATAACATTTTAATTTTCTACATCTTTATCATCATCATTGTCCTTTATATTGTAATATATAAATTATCTTTTATAGTTCTAATTCTTTTATCAATTTATATGTTTAAGAATGTTCATCTTCCCCCTAACACCTGTGACAGCAGTGGGAAGTATGCTCAGCCCATAGGCGCAACACTGGTGTACGTTCTGGGCTTCACTACGGTAGGGCAGCTGCGGTGGAAGATGGCAGGGGCTCTGGAGGATGACAGCACACGCCTGTTAAAGGGAAGCTGCCGCACGGGGATCACCTTATTGCCATGTGGGAATGTTGGTTTTCTGTTGCCACTTCTTTCTGTTTTTCATGAGCAACAAGAAGCCTGAGATTTTGGGTGAAATTTCCAACTTTAAAATGGTAGCTTTTGGCAGCCTTCTCAAAAAAACTATGCTTTGATCCCAGCAAAACATCTCGCGACAGGTTTGTGACCTGTGTTAGTATGTTGGTGGTTGATTAGGGCCTAACATTTTATGATGGCGTTTCTTCAGACCGTTTTGTTGTTTAGATGTAGATGACAAAATGCAGATAAATTTCAACATACAAACCAATATGAGGCGGTACGTAATAAGGCTTCTATTTCTTCAGTGTAAAGTTAGCATAGCTGCCCTTTCCTCACTGTTGAAATACCCTGTGAGGGTGACTGTGATATATATGCTTACACATGCGCATGTCACGTTAACGTAAAAGGAATTATGGTGATTGCATGTTTAGTGTCTTAAATGAGAGTATATTAATTTATCTGTGTTTTAATTGTCAATCGCAGAATGTTTTCTATGGACTCAAAGCCTTCATTGTTAAACCCCACTGGCTCTATACTGGTCTCGTCCCCAATAAAGCCAAATCCGTTGGACTTGCAGCAACTTCAGCATCGAGCTGCTGTTATTCCACCAATGGTAAGCTTTCATTGTGAGTAAGAAAAGTAAAGTTGAAAAGCGAAGCCTTTCAGAGACATGTTTCCTACCTTCTTTAATCAGTACTTGATTTAGTTCACATTAAAAGGTGGAAAGTCATTCTACATTGATTGTTCTCTGCTTGGATTCTTCCTTGATTTTTCTTATAACCTTCTGTTTGGGGCTTGGCTAGGCAATACTAGGGCATGTGGAGTTGAGTGACATATCTTGAATCTTTATGGAGGAACTCTTCTACGTAACTAAAGAGAATTGCTTTTTCAAATGGATTCTTCATGATGAAGCAGTCACTTCTGAGTAAAAACAAAACAGAAGAAATACAATGTTCCCACCATAAATACTGTAATTCCTGTTTTTGTTGGTTACCATATCAACAAGTAGGTATCAAACAATAGTGGAATAAATACATAATTAGCCTTTAAATCTTTAGAATTAAAGAAATCATGACTGACTTCAGCATACAGTTCCAAGTCTGGTTTATGTAAATTCTGCCTTAATAACCCCATCAAGTTTGGCTCACCTTTGATAGCGCATTCCTGTCTTGGGGATTGCTCTTTCCTGAGTTATGCTCTGGCTCCTGCTTCATTTCAGAGGATAGAAATGTGTTTCCCATCTCACGTGGGAATCGGTGAAAGTTGTTAAATGTGATTATGGCTCAGGAAAGTCATTAACTGTTTGTTTGTTCACTGATTCACTCATTCGACTGGACATTTACTGCAAATGCCCAGTTCAAGACGACATTCTGAAAACCTAGAAGAGTACTTCAGTAAGACATAGCAAAGGTCATAATAAAATTTAAAATGAATTAAAATGTGATGCTCTATTAGAAAGGTGGGGGAACATGCTCCGGGTGTTTCAGAGCAGGATAGAGCTTTCTCCTCATTGAGAGACTGAGAGAAGATCTCACATGAGAAATCAGCTCTTGGCTGGGTCAGCAGTTCACTTGGCTTTATCACCAAAGGAGACAAAACACCTTTACACGTGAGCAGGAGCACAGAAGCAAGAAATCGGCCTGGGTTTAGTGAAAAATCTGACTTTATTGTAAAGGACTTTATTGTAGAGGAGAAAGCTATCAAGTCTTTAGAAAACAGATTCTAAAGGCACCAGATCTCTTAACTCTTGGCATGACTCTGTTCTCACATATTTATTCAACCCAGGACCGTGTCTGTTTAGTACTGGACACAGCAGCTTGGGTTCTTTCCTTCATGAAATGGGTGACACAAAAAAATAAGTAAATAAACATATAATTGCAAATTGTGGTAGGTGGCCTCTGTTATGTAAAGGAAATAAATGGTGCAGTGAGAAGGAATGTGAGAGGGGCCGTGTTTTATGGGCTGGGTGGGGACGGCCTTTCTGATGAAGCGATGTGTCATTTCTTCTGTCCTGGAGAAAACCGAGACGTCGGTGGACTGGCTGTGGGGGGAGCGGAGATTGGGTACTCACAGATGACCAGCAGGCCCCGGCTCAGGCAACTGAGACTGTTTCCTAAGATGGAGAAGCAGTGGGTTTAGACAATTAAAAGTCACTTTTTAATATAAGTTTTTGAGGTCCTTTGAGATATCCAAGTGGGGATGTTAGGTAGACAATTTTATTTATGAACATGGCATGTGAAGAAAAGGCTTTGGAAATAGAAACATGTGCGTCACTAGTGTGCCGGTGGTGCTGCAGCCCCCGGAATGGACGGGGTTGCCTGGTGAGAGGACAGAGGTGGGCCGGATCCCGGTGAATCGGGCAGGCGGGTTTTACATCTGAGTTTGATTCCTCTTACCACAGCTTCTGTGATTCATATTGTGTTCAGTACTGAAAGTAACTGTCTACTGTTTAACAAGTAATTCTTGAAGATTACTCTGATTTTAAAAATGGTAAAATTGAGCCCGCACCAGGCCTGAGCCTCTGTGGCGGTTTGAACCTCCACTGCCTCAGCTGGATTCTCCGTGTCCATGAGATGGACTTGAGGAAAAGGGGAAGTCTGGGTGCCCTGGGCTCTCCAGATGAGACCACCCAAGAAGACTGGCAGAGGAAATGCTGGACTCCTTAGCAGGGTCTGTTGAAGATTTTGCAGATAAACCTTACACATTTGAGGGGGAAAGATGGTCAAGTCAGTTCAACTGGTAATACTACAGAAATGAGCAGGCCCGCAGTAGGCGGTGAGCATTGCCGTGCTGGCCCTTGGTGCACTCAGGCTTCTCTCTCCTCCCTGCAGGTTTCCTGCCCCCCATGTAGCATGCCCATCGGCACCCCCGTGAGCGGCTACGCGCTCTACCAGCGGCACATCAAGGCCATGCACGAGTCCGCGCTGCTGGAGGAGCAGCGGCAGAGGCAGGAGCAGATCGACTTGGATTGCAGGAGCTCGGCGAGTCCCTGTGGCCCCTGCAGGAGCCCCGGCAGGGAGTGGGAAGGTAGGTCGGCAGAGCCACCACCGGGAACCCTTCTGAAGGGAAACACGCTTGTTCCCGACAGATAAGATTCCTGAAACGACCGACTGCAGTTTCCCTAATTAAGGAAAGCTAACACAACTGACCATTATAGGATGGCAGCTCCACTCACTTTACATAGAGCTCTAGATAATGTGAATTTGCTGACATCCATCTTTATGCTGGAAGAGTTTGCAGATGCCATGCTTTATGCTCTGCTCCTGTGGGTTCCAGAGTGAGTGAGGAATGTTCTGTTCTCAAAGCACCTTGCCTGCAGCAGGTCCTGAGAGGAGACCACGTCAGTCATACCCGAGATCAGCCCTCCCTCGCATTGGTCAGCCCTTGCCCAGCTTTAGTTTCCTCATCTGTCAAATGGGATGATAACATGTGTTCACCTTGGTTGGGCTGTGAACTTAGGAAGGAGCCAACATTCCCTATCCTTACGTAACACATGGCCCGGCACTGATGAGGCATAATCCCTCCTCTAAAGGCATCTGTTGTTCCCGTGTGCAGTCCATATTTCAGGTGACAGATTTGAGTTGGTGCGTGCTGTATGAGACACTTTTAGTTTCTGTAGGAAAAAGAAGGGGCGGAATGTCTCTATTTTAATGTGTGCTGGCATGGTTAGGAAACAGCATGTGTGTTCTGGTAGATAATGAGAGGCTTCGCCTATAAGAATATTAAATTCCTGTGTGACTAAGGCTTAGTTCTTTGTAATGATGCAGAAGACTCTTTGCAGTCCTTATATAGGTAAGAGCTGTTAGCTTTAGAATGCCATGCATTACTGTGGTACTCAATCCTTCCGTAAACACATGGACCGTGAGTTATTCATCACACAGCATGCTGAACCTCTTAACTTAGGTCTGTTTTTTTTTTGGAATGTCAAATCATATTTTTAATTGTAGAATATAACATATACATATATACATATAAAATATATACTTTCCAAATGCAATTTAACAATCAGAGAGCAAATTTCAAAGAATATTATGGGTTATACTTCCACAGTTTCCGTTATTTCCTTATTGTGAAATACAACGTATATACAAAAAGATAATATCTTTCAAATATGATTTAACAAGTAGTTATATAGGAAATTTCCAAAGTTGTTATGAGTTACAGTACCATAGTTTCAGTTATTTCCTTATCGTGAAAGATAACATATATACGAAAGATACAGCTTTCGATGGCTGGGGCAGCGGCCTCTTGGCCGAAGTGAGCTGGAAGGCCCTGGAGCGGAGAGCCCGGACCAAGCGCTCAGGTTTGGCTGCCTGCGGGTGGTGTCCTCCTCCACTGCCTGGGGCGGGAGGCAGCTTAGCCTGGAACACTTACGATTAGAGTCGACATTTGAAATGGCCCGCTCACCTGATGCAGTCGTCTGCTCTCCACCTGCTTTCTTAAGGTCCGACTCAGTATATGAACCTCTTAAAGGCATTGATCTTCCAAGACCTGATAAGGAAACTCTGTGGGATAAATTGGATAATTATTACAGAATTGTCAAGTCTACATTGTTGTTGTATCAAAGTCCAACCACAGGTCTCTTTCCCACTAAAACTTGCGGTGATGATCAGAAAGCCAAGATCCAGGACAGCCTGTACAGTGCTGCTGGGGCATGCGCTTTGGCCCTTGCATAGAGGTGCATTGATAATGACAAGGAAGGACCCATGAGCTGGAGCACTCGGCTATAAAATGTATGAGGGGAATTCGCGACTGCTATATGCGTCAGGCTGATAAGGTAAAACACTGCAGTGTGGACTAGAATTTTCACATCATTCTGAAGGATTAATTTAACCATTAGCAATAGTGTCTTCTGAAGAAGCATGTACTTTAAATACTTAAAGGCAGATCCCAGGCAGTCTAGACAGGTTAAAACTGCCTCTACCTTCCAAGCCCAAAGTTTTGAAATTCAGAAATTGAAGAAACTCCTTAAGCCAGAGGTAATTGTGAATTGTTATTGAAACATGAATTTCTGTGTGTTTTGCATCTGGTGTATGCTTGATAAAAACCTGGTGTCTCAGGAACTTCACAAAATCCAAACTTCTAAACAATATTATTATTTCGGAAAATTGTTATCAAAATTGCTTTTGTACATGTGAATTGCTCTAGCTTAAAAGAACTTTAGTTTAAAAATATAATATTTGGTTTCTTTGTGTGGAAAGAGGCCAGGACTTGTAGACTTAGAAAACAGCAAAATTCTCAGGATTATCATGAAAATTAAATTAGTATACATAACAACACTTTTTAAACGGTAAAGCTCTACATGGATATAATTTGCTTGTCCCCCTACTTGCCTTCATCTTGGTTTCCCTGGGCTCTAATACTGTGTACGTGTGTGTGTGTGTGTGTGTTCATTGGGGACCTCGAGTCCACCCCCAGGTTTGAAAATTCACTAGGAGGACACACAGAACTCAGCATATAGTTGTATTACATGTACGGTTTATTACAGTGAGAAATTACAAAGGATAATCAGCAAAGGGAAAATGTGCATTGGACAAAGTCCGGAGGAAGCCAGGTGCAACCTTCAGACTCCTCTCCTAGTTGAGTCACACAGGACTTAATACCCCAAGTGACGAATTGTGACAGTATTGTGTAAAATATTATCTACCAGAGAAGCTTGTTAAAGACTCAGGGCCCAAGATTTTTATTAAGTGCATAGGTACCCTCTGCCTAACACTTACCAAAATTCCAGAATACTAGAAGGAAACAGATGTTTAGCCTAAACCATGTTGTTTGTATAAACGATTAAGAAGACATAGTGAGCTGGCCATTCTTATCAGGGAATGGTGGGATCCCTCTCAGAATCCAAGTTCCCAGACACCACCAGCTAGACAGGCCAGCCTTTTAAGCAGACCTTTCTAAGGATAGCAGTCTCAGGCCTGCTAACTTTTTCTACCCAAATCATTATAAATGATCTCTAGTGTGTGATGTTGTATAGCTGTGTGATATTGGGCAAATGACTTCATCTCTGTGTGCCTCAGTTTTCTCATCTGCGAAATGTATGTACTAGTAGTACCTCCCTGATGGCTGTTTTCCTGAAGACTGAGAGACAATATGTAGAGTGCACCCAGCACAAGGCCTGGCCACAGGCGAGCACACAGTGAATCCTCCCTGCTGCTGTCGCCACCAGCATTCCTCTCTCCTCCTCCCTTCCACCCATGTTTCACATGCATTTCCAACCTCTGAAACTTAGCAGAGATTCACAATAGTAAATATGCAAGCAAGTTTGAGCATTTTATTTTATGTATGTTTTTATCATGTGAATATCTTCATAATATTTTAAATTATGTTTTAATAAGTATCACAAATTGGGATAAAAAGACCTGTATGTGAAGTCAAAATCTCACCATATTTTAAATGGCTCAAAAACATAGGAAAAAATGATCAACTTCATTGGCTATTAGGAAAATGCAAATCAAAACCACAATGAGGTATCATCTCACACCTACCAGAATCACCATTATCCAAAAAACAGAAAATTACAAGTACTGGAGAGGATGTGGAGAAAGAGGCACACTTATTCACTATTGGTGGGAACATAGAATGGTACAACCATTCTAGAAGACAGTGTGGCGGTTCATCAGGAAAGTAAATATAGATTTGCCATGTGACACAGCTATTCCATTATTAGGTATATGCTCAGAGGAACTGAAACTTAAGACACGAACAGACATTTGTAAACCGATGTTTATTGCGCCATTATTCACGATAGCCAAGAGATGGAAACAGCCCAAATGTCCATCACCAGACAAGTGGATAAACCAACTGTGGTACATACACATAGTGGAATATTACACAGCTATAAGACAGAACAAAGACACGGAGCATATGATAATGTGGATGAACCTTGAGGACATTATGCTGAGTGAAGTTAGCCAGAAACAAAAGGACAAATACTGTATGGTCTAACTAATATGAACTAACATTAATGAACAAACTTTAAGAGTTAAAAGCTGATAACACAGGCTATCAGGAGATAGAAAGGGGGTAGAGATCGGACATTTGACGTTGAAGGTCTGCAGAATGTTCAGCAGGATTGACTGTATAGATCCAGAAATAGCTAGTGGTAGCACAATATTGTATAATGTAAGTATACTGAACAAAGATGTCCGTGAGTAAAGCTGAAGGAGGTGGGTAGGGGCATGAATGACACCTGAGGTAAAGATGGAAGATAAAGACTAGGACTATTTAACTTAGCAAAAACTGGAGTGGTCAATGATTGTGACTTAAACGTACAAATACAAAACTGTTCTTGAATGTGGGAGAACAAATGAATGTCAACCATGTGGAATGTTGGCAAGAGGATGGTACTGGGGAAAAAATATAATCAAAGCAAAGTGAAGTCTGTGGTCAATGGTAACATTGAAATATCCTAAATGTAACAAAGGCAATATACTAAAGCTGAATGTGTATGAGAGGGGGCTGTAAGGGAGGGATATGGGATTCTTGGTAGTGGTGTTGTCTGACCCTACTATTATATTGTATTGCATGATTTTTTGTTTTTCTTTTTATTATCTTTTTTATAATTCAGTAAAAAAAAAAGAAACCTTTAAAAAAAAAGATACAGCTTTCAAATTACCATTTAACAAGTAGCTATAGAACAAATTTCAGAGGATGGACGTCCATTTAGGGTCCAGGGTTACAGGTCCACCATTTCATTTCTTTCCTTCTAGCTATTCTAATACCTTAGCAACTAAGAAAAAGAAAATCATATACAGATTCAGTATTCATAATCCTTTGTTAAATTCCATCTTATCTGTTGCTACTCCTTCCTCTAGTTTAATTGCTCTCCCAAGCTTCAGGGATGTCTAGGCAGTGACCACCCTAACCTGTTCATGTTGAAAAGGAGTGTCGACTTTATGTGAAGCTCTTAAAGAGGCTTTTGCCTCTGGGTTTTGGGACTTAGCTGGCATAGGAGCTCTCTGGGGGATTTAATTTTCTGAAGAGTAAACTTAGTGAGCGAAACTTTTATAGAGTCTCAGATAGGGACCCGGGTATTCTTTAGGGTTTTCAGGACTACTGTGGACTGGGCTTATCATACTGTGGCCATTTGGCATATCTTGCTGAAGCTTGCATAGGTGTAACCTCCAGGACATCCTCTCAACTCTGTTTGAATTCTCTTAGCCACTGAAAGCTTAGTTGCCTTTCTTTTCCCCTTTTGGTCAAAAAGGCATTTCAACCCCCTGATGCCAGGGTCAGGCTCACTTCTGGAATCCATGTCCCACGTTGCCTTGGTGACTCCCTCACCTGGGAGGTCCTGTTCCATGTAGGGGGTTACCTTATATCTTGAACATCAGCTCGTTGGTGTTGAATCAGGAATTTTGTGCTTCTGTGTATATGAACCAGTATTGCCTAGTGGGGCCAGGGTGGAACGGTGGTCACTGAACGTTCGTCCAGGGAAGGGAGAAATGTCAACAGCTTTTGGGCATTTAGTATATTGTGGCTAGAGGATCTTTAATCCCTTTCTTGGAAGTGGCACAGCATTGCCTTAGTAATGACATGTTGAAGGAGTGAATTAAATGAATGACCTAATGGAGGTAGCATTATCAGGTTTCCCTATGGGGATAAGAGGACTTAGCTAAAGGGCTCATCTTTTGAGCATTCTAATTATGAGAAAATCTGTCAGTGAAAAGTGATAAATTATCGAGTACATTACGAGCCCGTGGACCTAGACCTTGCATGAATGATTTTGGGTAAATCTGGTGAGACAGAAGTAAAACTTTGAAAAAAATAACATTCAAATGGTTATCACTTATTGAATTCATTCCACAGTAGAACATTTGGCCTTTGTAAGTAGCTTAAAGCTTTTCCATCTATAGGAAAGCTTGAAGAAATCCTTAGAGAAGAATTTTTTTCACTTTCCAGTAACATTTACACACGTTCACACCTGCTTTACTGGTAACTTTTGAGTCTTCTTTTCCTACAATGAAGGGAACCAGATATTACTCCTGTAAAGGTAGATTTAGAACTGAACTTCTGATGCAGGTGTAACAGAATCTATCCATTAGACGTAAGATGCCGTGCTTCTGTGCCACTGACTAGTTTGTTGCATGTTTTTTTTTTTCGTTCTTGGTTTTCCCAGCTCTGGGTACATGGTGATGTAAGTAGCTGTGTTTAGTACCATCTAAATTTCCATCTTTACTTGTTGTTTTTTTTTTAAGCTACTATAGATTTTTTAATTGGATTTTTCTACATAATTATAAACTTTGTGGAAGTGATAAAAGCATTTAGGCATTGAGTTTGTAATACAACATCACATTAAGTTCTCTAGAAAGGAGGAAGTTATTTTCTTTTGAAGTTGGTTTGTTTCAGAAATCTGTTTGCTCAATAGTAGCACACTTAACTCATTATATCAACATGTTGAAGGGGAAGGAAGCACACCGGCATCTTGGTGGAGACCCAGAGTGGCCGCGAGTCCCTCAGTGATGTAGCTTTGTGCTGTGCTTTAGCATTCAGAGCCTGGAGGCTCACTGCTTGTTTTTCAATCCCTGACAGTGTGATCTTGGTTGGACAGTTAGGTGGGACTTTTCCAAGCTTCAGTTTCCTCATCTGTAAGATGGGATTGATGATCTCATTGGGCCGTGAGGGCTAAAGGAGACAGCCGGCCTCTTCCCAGTGTCTGGTTCCTAGTGAGTCCGTGGACACTGGCTGATGATGGTGCCATAACTGTTTCTGAATTTAAAAAATAACTTAGCAGCAGCAGCAGAACTTTCATGCCTCGTGATATATAAATCCTTACCAGCAACTAGTCACAATCCTTTCACTCAGCAGTGAAATGCTGGAGATCTTCCCTTGGGCTTGTCACAGCCAGATCCTGCTGTGATGTCACAGAAAAGCAAAGGGAGGTGCTCTCAGACTGTGACAGAGGTGCTAAGAGTGGCCACCTCCAACACCTGAAACAATTAACTGAAAAGTTACTAGAGCTGATTTTCTCAGAAAGAAATAATGTACCGCAATCCCTATTTCCTGTATACTTGCAGTAATGTTATATATATATATATATATATATATACACACACACACACACACACACACACACACATACACACACACACAAAAATGAAAAAAAAAAGATGGTTTTACTAGCAATATATATACACATAAAACACTTAGGAATAATTTTTAACAAAGAATGTACCTTGTTAAACCTATATGAAGAAACTGTGTTCCCCCATAGAAAATGTCAAGTCTCCTGTATTTATTCATCGATTTAATGCAAGTCTAATGAAAATCCCAGTGATATTTTGCTTTGGGAGAAAGCACTCAATAAAATTATTTTTTAAATTAGGTTTATCTGGAAGAATAAATGAATAAGGCTAGGTAAGGAAAATATGAAAGGAATAATAAAATGAATGGATATTTGTTGTGGCAGACATTAAAACACCCCAAATCTCTAAGTGGTTAGGGTTACCTTTTTTTTACTTACTTTGTGCTTTTTTTACTTCTACACTTTCTTCTTTGTGCTTTTCTGATTCTCCAGATATTCTACAATGTGTCAGTTTCATTTAAAAAATTTTTTTGTATTTGTGA
Source organism: Bradypus variegatus (assembly GCA_004027775.1). NCBI lineage: Eukaryota > Metazoa > Chordata > Mammalia > Pilosa > Bradypodidae > Bradypus > Bradypus variegatus. The sequence goes on along the minus strand of PVKY010002569.1, from coordinate 2,495 downwards.
GCTTTTTTTTTTCTTAACTCTTAGTATAAGCCTTGCTTTTTTGGCATGCCCTTTTAATGCTTAAAATGCCTAAAGTATTTTTATACTTATGTGGCATTAATTTGTATGTTAAGTAATTTTCATTAGCATTATGGCAGTAATACAGTTTTATAAGCCTACATGGTTTCTTTGGATCAGTTTGGTCTGCTTCCTTTTAAGGCCTTCTTCTTTTTCTAAGTTACATTTATTTCCATGAATATTAAGCAGAGGGCCTGGACAGGCTTAATTATACAAGAATCAGAATCCTCATAGATCAGACCTGTAATTTGGGCCAGAGTTGATTCATATAATCACTCAATAATCTAAGGCTTGCCTGTTGTGATTTTACTACATGTAAAAACACTTGATTCTCCTAATTAGAGGAACAAGAGATTCTTTGTCCTTGAAGGGGAAAAAATCATAATTTAATTTTTGAGGATTTTATTAGGTCATAGATACAAGATTTAAATTTGTAGGGTTTCCTAACCTGTCTGTGAGTGGGCTCTCCCCCCATGGGATATTTTAGACCTTGATACTGGTACTTGGACAGATCTGCCCCTGGTTGGCATGGGCTTGGGCCTTTCACACTATTTTAATTTTGGTTCTTCGTTTATTTTGATAACTGTAACTTTCACGGGAAAATAAGTCACCTCTAAGCCTTATGGTGAGGTCAGATGACCCCTGGAGCAGGAAGCCCAGGTGCACACCCCACAGCAGGGGCCACGTCACCTCACCAGGTGGGCTGAATCCCAGAGGATCCAGGAGAGCTGCTCCACACCTGGTGGGAGGGCAGCCTGTAGTGGTGCCCCGCCAGGCGGCGTCCAGCCAGGTGGCTGACGGTCACCTACCCGCAGATGCCACACCAGGTTCATTCACTCTTGTGAATGGACTACTGTTTCAGGTCGTGGCCTTGCTATTTCAGAATGACTTTCTCATGTCTCAGCCTTCCATCGTTGGTGGTATTCAGTTGAGACTCACTGGGTCGCTGGAAAATTTGTGTTCACCCATTTGTACTGTAACATTGGCTGGCTTTTCTTTAAGAGTACATGTACTCTGTAAAAACCTTGTGACACTCCCCTTTGTCTAGTTTGTGGATGGACAAGTAGAAAAATAGGGGAAGGAAACAAACAAACAAATTGACAAGGGCACCCAGTGTTCTTTTCTTTTTTTTTTTTTTTTACTTTGTCCTTTTTCACTTTGGTTGTTGTTCTTGTTGTTTTTCTATGTGTGCTAATGAAGGTGTCAGGGATTGATTTAGGTGATGAACATACAACTATGTAATGGTACTGTGAACAATCGAATGTACGATTTGTTTTGTATGACTGCCTGGTATCTGAATATATCTCAATAAAATGAATATAAAAAAAACAAAACAAACAAACAAAAAAACCTTGTGACACCCCCACCCCCAACCCGAAATTCAAGGAAGTATGCCTGCTTCTCAGTCACATCTGTACAGCCTACAAAGTAGTAATATCAGCTGTTCCTAAGAAGCACCCATTTTTATCACTTCCATTGTCCAAAGAGATGTTCAAGAGGGATAAAAAAATTTATGAAGATTGAAGTTTGCATATGTTGAACAGTAGTAATATGAAATGGACATGAAAGCTCTGGTTTGACAGGGAGTTGAATATTTCACCCTCACAAATAAAATTTGTGACTTGGATATGTATACAGGGTTAATTCAAGCAAAAGGGAAATGTAAATAGAGTTTTCTATCCTTGACTTCATCTTGCACTTACAATTCAATTTGTGATTAGAAAAATTAGGAATGACTGAGATAGGTAGAATTTGTGTTGCACCAGGAAATTGACTATTCTAAATATTTTTCTTTTCCCCCCTTTTATAAAAGTCCTCCAGCCTGCTCCACACCAAGTGATAACTAACCTCCCTGAAGGGGTCCGGCTTCCGACAACGCGGCCAACCAGGCCACCTCCTCCACTCATCCCGTCGTCCAAAACCACAGCGGCCTCAGAAAAGCCATCTTTCATCATGGGAGGCTCCATCTCACAGGTAATTTACTAGAACTTTCCTCTCCTTCTCCCACTGATTTGTCAGACTGCCAATAAATAATAATCTGCCCAAGGATAGAAGTTTCCAGAGGTAACGTAACTGGAATCACCACACTCCATGCAACATACAGTGAATTTTTCATATAATTTCTTTTTTGTTACTGATATTCTCTATCAATACTTTGTTCTCATGCTTTTCTTTAGTTCTTTGGACATGGTTTCCTTTAGCTCTTTGAGTACCTTTAAAAATAGCTGAGCCAACAGTCTATTTAGCAAGTCAGTTGTCTGGAATTCCTCAGGGGTGTTTCTGTTCACTGCTTTTTTTTCTTGTGTTTGGGTCGGACTTCATTGTTTCTTTGCATGTCTTGTAATTTTTGGTTGACAACTAGACATTTTACATAATATAATCTAGCAGTTTTTCCCTTTCCCCAGGGTTATGTTGTTGTTGCTGCTTGTTTTGTTGTT
>PVKY010002568.1:0-25512 GCA_004027775.1 Bradypus variegatus | reverse complement strand
AAAAATATATGAGACAACCAATAGCAGATTTGAAGAGGCAGAAGAAAGGATCAGTGAGCTAGAAGACAGACAACCGAATTTGAACAAAGGAAAAAATGGAGAAAAAAATGGAAAAATTTGGGCAGGGTGTCAGGGAAATGACTGACAACACAATGTGCACAAACATATCCATCGTGTAGGACAGGATAGGGGAAAGGGCCAGGAAGACTATTTGAGGAAAATGTCGTTAAAATTTCCCAAACCAGATAAAGACATAAATACGCAAATCCAGTAAGCCCAATGTACTCCTAACAGAATAAATCTGAATAGACCCACTCCAAGATACATACAAATCAGACTGTCAAAGGCCAAAGAGAAGGAGAAAATTCTGAAAGCAGCAAGAGAAATGCAATTCACCACCTACAAGGGATTTCTCATTAGACAACATGGAGGCAAGAAGGCAGTGGTATCACATGTTTAAGATACTGGAAGAGAAAAATATCCAGCAAAGCTTTCCTTCAAAAAATGAGGGCAAGTTTAAAACATTCACAGATAAACAGAAGATGAGAAAGTCTGAAAGTTTGTTAACAAGAGGCTGGCCCTACAAGAACTACTAAAGGAAGTTCTGCCAGTGGAAAAGAATAAAAACAGCAGAGAGCGGCCTGGAGGAGGATAGAGAATTGACAGGTATTAGTAAGGGTAACCAAAAAGATAAAAAGAGAAAAAAAAATGATTGGACAAATAAGAGGCGAAGTATAAAATGGCTGAAGTACAATGTTTATAGTAATAACATTGAATGTTAATGGATTAAATTTCCCAATCAAAAGACACAGATTGGCAGAATGGATAAAAAATTATGATCAATCTATATGCTGTTTACAAGAGACTCTTTTTAGACCCAAAGATACAAATAGAATGAAACTGAAAGAATGGGAAAAGATATTCCACACAAGCAGTAACACACACACACACACACACACACACACACACACACACACACACACACCGAAAAATAGAAAAAAAAAGCTGGGGCAGCTATACTAGTATCAGACAAAACAGACTTATATGCAACAATAACAATGCTATAAGAGACAAACACTCTTACATTAATAAAAGGAGCAATTCACCAAGAAGAAATAACAATTGTAAATATTTACACACCTAATCAAGGTACTCAAAGTACATGAGGGAAACACTGGCAAAACTGAAGGGAATAATTGACGTCTCTACTATAACAGTGGGAGACTTCCACACAACAGTCTCTTTGACAGACAGAACATCTAAACCAAGGATAAATAAGGAAACAGAAAACCTAAATAATATGATAAATGAACTAGGCCTAACAGACTTATAATAGAACACTGCACCCCAAAACAACAGGATATATATTCTTCTCAATGCATAATACATTTAATAAATTTTAAAAGACTGAAATTATAAAAAGCACTTTCTCTGATCATAATGGAATGAAGCTGGAAATCAGTAACAACTGGAGAACTGGAAAATTCACAAATATATGGCGATTAAACAACATGTTTGAACACAATCTGTGGGTCAAAGAAGAAATTGCCACAGAAATCAGTAAATATCTTGAGATGAATGAAAATGAGAACACAACATATCAAAACTTATGGAATGCAGCAAAGGCAATGCTGAGAAGGATATGGCAGAAAGAGCTAAAACCAATGACCTAGCTGAAAAATGGGAGAGGCTAGAGTAAGAAGAGCAAACTAACCACAAAGCAAGCAGAAGAAAGAAAATAAAGATTAAAGCAGAAATAAATGAAACGGAGAATAAAAAAACAATAGAGGGGATCAATAAAACCAAAGTTTGGTTCTTTGAGAAGATCAATAAAATCGACAAACTCTTAGCTAGACTGACAAAGACAAAAAGAAGATGCAAATAAATAAAATCAGAAATGAGAGTGGGGTCATTAGCACAGATCCTGAAGAAATAAAAAGGTCATAAGAGGATACTATGAACAAGTGTATGCAAACAAACTAGACAACTTAGATGAAATGGACAACTTCCTAGAATCACGCAAACAACCTACACTGACTTGAAAAGAAAGAGAAGACTTCAACAAACCAATCACAAGTGAAGAGATTGAATCAGTCCATCAAAAATCTCCCAAAAAAGAAAAGCTCAGGACTAGACGGCTTCACAGGCAAATTTTACCAGGCATTCCAAGAATTAATACCATTCCTACTCAAACTTTTACAAAAAATTGAAGAAGAGGGAACACTATCTAACTCATTCTATGAAACCAACATCACCCTAATACCAAAGACAAATAAAGATACCACAAGAAAAGAAAATAACAGTCCAATCTCTCTAATGCATATAGATGAAAAATCCTCAACAAAATACTTGCAAATCAAACCCAACAGCACATTAAAAGAATTATATACCATAACCAAGTGGGTTTTATTCCAGGTATGCAAGAGTGGTTCAACACAAGAAAATCAATGTAATACACCATATGAACGAATGGAAAGAGGAAAAACCACATGATCATCTCTACTGATTTTTATCATATCCTGATAAAAACACTTAGAAAAATAGGAATAGAAGGAAACGTCCTCAATATGATAAAGGGCATATATGAAAAACCCACACCTAACACTGTACTCAATGGTAAGAGACTGAAAGCTTTCCCTCTAAGATAGGGAACAAGGCAAGCATGTCCCACTGTTACCACTCTGTCAATCAAAGAAAGCCTAAATAAAATGAAAACACATTCTGTGATCATGGATCAGAAGGCTAAATATTGTTAAGACGTCAATTCTACGCAAACTGATCTACAGAGTTAATGAAATATCTATCAAAATTCCAATAGACTATTTTTCAGATATGGAAAAGCTAATTATCAATTTTATTTGGAAGGGTAAGGGGCCTCAAATAGCCAAAAACATTTTGTAAAGAAGAACGAAATGGGAGGTTTCATGCTTCCTGACTTTAAAGCATATTATAAAGCCACAATGGTCAAAACAGCATGGTACTGGCATAAAGATAGACATATTGATCAATGGAATCGAACTGAGAGTTTAGAAATAGACCCTCACATCTATTGTCAACTGATTTTTGACAAGCCTGCCAAGTCCACTCAACTAGGACATTGAATAAATAGTATTGGGAAAACCAGATATCCATATCCAAAAGAATGAAAGAGAAACCCTGTCTAGACCCTATAGAAAAATTAACTCAAAATGGATCAGAGACCTAAATATGAGAACCAGTACCACAAAACTCCTAGAAGAAAATGTAGGGAAACATCTTCAAGATCTAGTGATAGGCAGTAATTTCTTAAACTTTACACCCAAAGCTTAAGCAATGAAAGAAAAAATAGATAAATGGGAACTCCTCAAAATTGAACCCTTCTGTGTTTCAAAGGACTTTGTCAAAAAGATGAAGAGGCAGACTTTTCAATGGGAGAAACCATTTGGAAACTGTATATCTGATAAGGGTTTGATATCCAGAATATATAAAGAAATCCTACAACTCTACAATAAAAAGGCAACCCAATTAAAAAATGGGCAAAAGATATGAATGGAAAATTTTCCAAAGGGGAAATACAAATTGCTAAAAAGCACATGAAAAGATGCTCAGCTTCACTAGCTATTAGGGAAATGCAAATCAGAAATACAACACCCACTAGAATGGCCACTATTAAATAAACAGGAAACGACAAGTGCTGGAGAGGATGTGGAGAAACTGGAACACTCATTTGCTAATGGTGGGAACATAAAATGGTGCAGCTGCTGTGGAGGACAGTTTGGCGGTTCCCAAAGCTGAGTATAGAACTGACATATGATCTGACGACCATATTCTCAGAAGATATGAAAGCAGGGACGTGAACAGACATTTATATACTCACGTTAATAGAGCCATTATTCACAATTGCCAACAGACGGAAGCAACTCGTGTCCATCGAAAGATGAATGGATAAACAAAATATGTGGTATAGCCATAAAATGAAATACTATTAAGCTAAAGAAAGAATGAAATTCTGATACGTGTGACAACATGGATGAACCTTGAGGACATTGTGTTCCAGACACAAAAGTACAAATATTGCATGAGCTCACTAATATGAGCTAATTATAATAAGTAAACTCGTAGAGTTAAAATCTAGGATACATGTTACCAGGAAGTATGTGGGTCAAGAATGGGGAGTGGATACTTAATGTGTACAGAATTTTACTTGGTTGAATTAAATGTCTGGAAACAGATAAAGGTGATGGTAGTATAATATGGTGAGTGCAATTAACAGCACTCAATTATGAGGGTGACTGTGGTTGAAAGGGGAAGTTTGGGTCGTGTATGTCACTAGAAGGAAAGCTGGAGAATAAAACCAGGGACTGCATAGCACAGTGAACCCTGTGGTGGACGATGACTGTGGTTGACAGCACCAATACAGAAATGGTGTTTCATGAACTGGAACAAACATCTGCCACTATTACACGGAGTCAATATTAGAGTTGTGTATGGGGGAAAAGGCACCTAATGCAAACTGTCGACTATAGTTAACAATAACTACACTGAAAACTAACAGACTATGGTCATCAACAGCAGCAAATGTATGACTGAAAAATGAAAAGTAGAGGGATGGAGAGACATACATCATGCTTACAGAAAGAAAGCTGAGTGGCTATATTAATTTGAGATGAAGTAGACTTCAGAACGAGAAAAATTATCAGGGATGAAGAGAGGAATCACATAATGATACAAGAGTCAATTGTCAAATAAGAACTAACAATCCTAAACATGTATATAGCCAACAACAAAATACACGAGGCAAAAACTGAAAGGCCTGCACGGAGAAATCGATAAATGTCCCTTACAGCTGGGCACCTCAGCACCCCCCTTAACAAACACTGACAGAGCTGCAGGCAGAAAATCCGTGAGGATCCAGCTGACCTGAGAAGCATCCTCAGACAATTTGATCTAATCCATATTAATAGAAAACCCCAACAGCAGCGGAATAGGTACTCTTCTCAAACGCACATGGAACACTGACCAAAGCAGACCAAATTTTGGGCCATAAAACAAACCTCAGCAAATGTAAAAGAATAGAAATCAGGCAAAGTATGTCCTCTGATCAAAATGGAATTAAAGGGACATCAGTAACGACACGTGGGCAGGGAAGAGGTCAGCGCCCAGGGCCCAGCCCAGGCCTGGGAGAACGGGCAGGAGCCGCCAGGGCACCTGCAGGGAGCGGCCCCCCAAGAAGAGCCGCGCCCCGAGAACAAGCACAGGACGCGTTGTGAAGAAGGGATTCTGCTTCTAAAGCAGAAGAAACACTGAAATAATCCATACGGTAGCTGCAGGCCGGAGCAGGAAGATTTTTTGTTTAAAAAGCAGGTTGGACAAAGGAGGGGCGGGAGCGTCCTGCTCCCCTGGGGGCTGGCCCGGTGCTTCGGCGCTCAGCCGGGCCGGCCCGCTGGGGGCCTCCCGACGGGGCACGGCCTCTCCGGGGGGCGCCGGCGCCCGGGCCCGCGGCCGGCAGTGGAAGCGCTGCCTGTTGGGGGTTCCTAAGCCTCCTTCTGGGCCGCCCCGCACCTGACCGGGGTCCGGGCCCTCCTCGGGCACCGCCACTGGCACCGGCCTCCTCGACGGCCTCGTCAAAGAAACCCCCCGAGCCTTTCTCAGACTCGAAACGCGCTCCCAGGCCGGTCTCCGCTCCGGGCTCTGGCGGGCTCTGGCGGGACCCTCCGGCGCATCACCTGGAGCCCCGGGCTCACGCCACGCCCGTCGCCGCCCAGTCACCCCGGCTGCCGGGCAGGCGCCAGAAGACCCGGGTCCGCGAGGCCTGCGGGTCCCAGCGGGTCCCCCCGGACGCCTGCCGACCCCGCCACTTCACCCGCCCCGGCGCCCGAGCACGGGAACCCGGCCCTCCCCCGGGCTGAGAGCGACTCCCACCCGCTGCCCCATCTCAGGGAGCGGCGCCTCCTCGGCCGGATCACACGGGGCAGCGGGCCGCAGGCGCGTACGGGGTGCTGTGCCACCCGGGGGGCCCTGCCACCCCGCGCCCTCCCCGCGCCCTCTCTACTCCCCAGCAGAGGTCCCAGCGCTGCGCACCCAACAGGACCCGCTCCACCCGGCCCGCCCCGCTCATCCCCTCGCGCCCCCATCGCCCCGGGCCCGTCCCCCACCCCTGCCAGCGAGTCCGCAGTGGGCACGAGTCCCGCGAGGAGCCAGCTCAACGTGATGGGGGGCGGGGGGTTCCGTTCCTGCCCCCGCGCGATGAGAAGACCCTCCGGCCCCGGTGAAGTCTCCGCTGGCATTCCAGCGCGGCCACTCACTGTCGGAAAACAGAAGTCTCCGGGTTGCTACGGAGCCCTCTCGCGCCGTCCCCACCCCTCGGGCCCGCGGGAAGGGGCGGCAGCCCTCACGGCCCGACCTAGTGGCTCCTGGCTGCTACTTGGTGAGAGCGGGGCAGGCTCGGGTCGCCGGTACTGGCACTCGGGGAAGAGAGGACCCGACGCGGTCGAGAGGAGGACCCCCGAGGTCGGCGCAGCAGGGCAGCCCTGACCTGGGCGCAGGCAACGGGGATGCCAGAGGTGTGAACCCACAGACTCCCATGTGCCCCCCAAGGAGCAAAGCGGCCCCTCCTGCTGCTGGCTGAGAGCAGCAAAGAGCTCCCTGGAGGGGCTCACCTGGGAGATGAGGGCCCCCTCTCCAGGGCCCACCCTCTTCTCCCCTCTGCACAGGCCCTAACAGGAACAAGCAGCTTATCTCCAGGGACCTGCAAGGCCTGGCCGCCATTTGCCGAGGGCCCACAGAAATGTGTGGGAGGGCCGGGGGCACTGAGGATGGCTGGGAGACTTTACTGCAAGTAGAGGGTCCCCTGTGAGGTGAGCAGGTGTCCTGGAAACAAATACCAGGCAATGGGTCGCCCTGCACAACAGGAATGTATGGGCACGTGGTTTTGAGGCCAGGAGAAGCCCAAAACTGAGGCATCAGCAAAGTGACGCTTTCTCCCTGGAAACGCGTTCTGGGCTGGCTGCTGGCGAGCCTCGGTCCTGGGCGTTTCTATCACACGGCAACACACATGGCAGCATCTTCTCCTTTCTCTTCTGGGTTCCACTGACCCCCAGCTCCTGGCTGCTCCACGTGGTGATTTTTGTATAGCAGAGTGTCGCACGGGACCCCTTTATTGGTGGCATCTTCCTAACTGGAGAGAGGACAGGGTAGGGCCACGGGTGCCATGGTGGGGAGGCGACCAGCCGAGTCCCAGGGAGCCCGTGGTTAGGATCTGGTTCCCCTAAGTGCAGCACTCGTTTTGCATTTTGCTCCTGCTGACACTTCGGAAGAGGCGCAGCACGTGTACTGCCCTTGGGACAATGACTCTGGCCCATCAGGGCACCTGGGAGGGCTCCAGGTGCAGAGCACTCAAGGGCCGAGGCTGCCCTTGGGCCAGGGGACCCAGCAGACCCCAGGGGCCAGAGGCGTGGGTGGGTACACCAGCTGGCAGGCTCTGGCAAGCCCCAGTGGAGGAGCAGGCCATGGGGCAGCACCCCGCCTTCCGTGCCAGAGCTCGACAACTTTCAAAGGCAGTTCCAGCTGCGCCTCAAGGCGGGCCGGGAACCTGGGGCGGCGGCCCTTCTCCACAGGGGTGAGAGAAGCAGCAGCAGGAGCAACAGCAGCCACACGCACAGGACCTGAGGGTGCGAGGCAGCGACAGGAGCAGGTGTCGCCTCTTCTGCCTGACTGTTGTCTCCCTCCCGGCTTTAGTTCACAGCCTCGGCCTCACGGGGAGTTCCCACCAGCCAGCCGGTCTGGCTCATGGGTGGGCAGGTCAGTGGCCCTAAAGGCCAGCGGGGACGGGAGCCAAGGTGGGAAGATCACTTGTGAGTGGAAAGGGGCCAGGGATGAAGAGATGCAGGCTCCCGGGCGGCAGCCAACGGCTCGGCAGGATGGCCTGGGCCAGAAGGAGAGGCTGGCTGGGGTAGGGAACCCAGGAAAGGGTCCCACGGCTGGGTCTAGGGGAGTGGACAGAGTTGGGGTCTCCTGTCTCCTGTTAGCACCCCCCTGGAGCATCCCCAAAGAAGACACCCTTGGCACCTGGCCAACAGGACTGGTGCCTCCTGCAAAACCAACCACATGGGCAGGAAGCCTCAGGTATCTATTTTCACAGGAAAAGCGAGTCCCGTTTTCGTGAGCAACTTGGATTTCTCCTCTTAGACAGGCATCATCAGTATCCCAAAGCCCTGGGAAGCAAGGAGTTAAGTTCCCGTGGAGTGAAAGCCCAGAAGTTATTCTTAAAAGGCCCTCTGACAGGTGTATGGGGTCTTGGGTTTACACCATCAACACTGGTGTTATAATTTTAACTGTGCTAACTTCAGATCCCTCCCTAGCCACAGCCACCACTTACAACTTCACAAATCCAGTCACAAACTTGCAAGGCCTCTTCTTTTTCCTCTATTTTCACTTTAAAAATAATTTTTCACACTGAAGTAACTTAGGGCTTGCAGCCCCCCTAAACCTAGTGTGCACACCTGGCATGCAATTTTTTCATGGCTTCATAGGTTGCTTACTGACATTAGCAATCTGAATTCAAATAAAGATTTGTTCTTTTTCAAGTCCTGTCAGAAGAAACTATATCTCAATCTCCATAATCAGGAAATTACAGGACCCGTCAAACAGAATCCTAACTCTGACCTGGACCGACAGCAGGAGAGGGGCTGCTATTCACTTCTCACGGGAACTCTGTGCCTAGGAAAGTTCCGGTTTGCTGAGGCTGCCGGAATGCAACAGACCAGAAGTGGGCTGGCTTTTACAGTGGGGATTTATGAGCTCACATGTACAGTTCTTAGGCTGGGACAGTGTCCACCTCAAAGCATCGAAGGAGAAGACCTGGACTCTGAAGACAGGCTGCCAGCATCCGGGACACTCGGCGGTCACACAGGAAGGCACACGGCCGGCATCTGCCAGTCTTTCGCTCCCGGGTTTCGCTGCTTTCAGCTTCTGGTTCCAGGGGCCTGCTCTTCATGTCCTGCAGGTCCTCTCAGCATCTCCAGGGCTTTTCTCTCTCAGCTTCTCTGGGGACTTTTTCTCTGAGCTGCTTCCAAACTTCTCTGGGCATTTCGCTCTCTGGGCTCTCAGCTTTTTCTGTCCTTTATCCTCTCATAAAGGACTCCGTAAAGGAGTAAGACCCTCCTTAAATTGGGTGGGTCACACCTCAATTGAAACAACCTCATCAAAAGGTCCGACCACAACAGGTCTGCGCACACAGGAGTGGATTAAAAGAACATGGCCTTTTCTGGGGTACATGAGAGCTTCGAACCAGCACAGAAAGGCAACCCAGGAAAACTGCAAGGGCCTGCCTTTCACAGCCACCTTAGAGCCTCAGCCCCCAGGGAGTGGACATCGGTCCTGGACACCAGCACTGAGGTGAAAGCAGACGTTGAGCTCTCACATCCATGTGGTTCCGCTCGGATTTTAGGACAGACACAAACGAGAGCCCACCCAGTGAGCCTGGGCCAGAGGCCTGGCAGAACCATCAGGCCTGGCACTGGCCCACGGGGAAGAAGCCACTTTCCAACACAACCTCCCACGTAACTCATCCTGCCCGCCTCCAGGCGTGGCATCAGTGCATAGGCCAGAGCCTGCAGCATCTTGTTTCTTTACTGCGTCTTCTTGTCTCCTCTGCACCCAACAGGACTGGGCAAGAGTGGAGGAGGCGCCCTGCGGTGCTCTCTGCAGGGCCCAGTCCCCTGCCTGACGCTGGTCCCTGCCCAGCACTGCCCCCGGGGCCTGAGGCCAGTGCAGCTGCCCTTGCGCAGTCCTGCACCATGCCACGAGGCAGGGGCGTTCTGCTGTCCACACTTGAGACAGAGGGATCTATCAGGCAGGCCCCAGAGGAAAGAAGATCAAATTAAGCAGGAATTGCAAGAAACAGGAACTGAGGACACCCAGGCATCCAGAGCGGACACTCAGTGCCCTTCACACGTTGTTCTCAGTTCAATCTCCAAGCACACACTCACTTCAAAACTCAGGCTCAGCAGAACCCCGAGAGAAACAGGATTTGGCTTTCTTTATCATCCTGGCATGAAGCAGACGAGCAATAAAAAATGTGCAAACTTTTGGAGATTTGAGCCCCTTCCATAACTCAGCGTGGATACAGACTGTCATGTCTCTTTTGTCTGTCTTCCCCCTCATAAGTTCAAACAGCCACAGGAGGTGAAGAACACGTGCCGCCCTCCCCACATGATCTGCCAAAAGAAAAGGCACCTGCATCCCCAACAAACAGCCATGCTCACTCCACAGCTCAACGCCAAGGCCCAAGGGAGCATGTCCAGGAATGGCTGTGAAGCTCCTGCAGATAGCAACCGTAAACTGGACAAAACATAAAAAAAAAAAACAATCATCTAAAGGTATTAGAGAACATCCAAAGGCAGGAGAGTCCCCAGAGGAAGGGAACCACACGAGCAAAACCCCCATTTGTTAACGGCTTCCAGCCCGAGGGAGGCCTACTTTGCAGCATGAGGGGTAGCTACAGCTCCAGTAGGAGCCTCCAGTCTCACCGCCTGATAAGCCATGGACAAGAGCGGCTGGAGAGTGAGAGGGAAAAATCCCGGCAGGGAGGGGGTCGGTGTCTACACTGCCCAGCTAGCCGGCTGGTCCCAGAAATGGACGTGGGCACTGCAGACACCAGGCAGTGCAGTGTGGAGCTGTGCAGGCTGCCACCCAGAAAGGAAGAAACCGAAGGCACAGCAGGAGTTCAGCACGCCCACGACCCACATTACAGGAAACCCCTGCTCCCTGTTAGGAGAAACATGGCAGAACCCAGAGTCTTCATAACATAACATCCAAAATATCCGTAATACTAAAACCACTCAACATTCAAAGAAATAGGGAAACAACCCATTCTCCAGGTAAAAAGACAACTGGCCCAAACACTCATGTCAGGATGACTCAGCTGTTGGAATAAACAGACAAGGGTTTTAAAGAAGCCACCCTAACTATGTTCAGAGGAGAAAATGCAGATGTAATGAATGAAAACATAGGAGAACTCAGAAAGAGAATTATAAAATGGAACTGTATCGGTTTCCTATGGTTGCTGTAACAAATTACCGCAAACTTGGTGGCTCAAACACAGTTATGGAAGCAAGAAGTCCAAAATCAGTACCACCAGGCTAAATCAAGGTGTCCGAGAACTGTCCTCCTTCCCGAGGCCCTTGGGGAGAGCCAGGCCTTGCCTCCTCCAGCTTCACTCTCGGCCTGTATCCATCACTCCAACATTCAAGGCCAGCACCCTCAGAGCTACTTCTGCCTCACCTTCATAACACCTGCTCCTCTGTGTGAGTAAAATCGCCCTGCGCCTCATTCTTATAAGGACACCTGCTATTGCATCTAAGGTCCTCCCAGATAATCCCAGAGAATCTCCCCATCTCGAGGTTCTTAGCTTAATCACATCTGCAAAGACCCTTTTTCCAAATCAGGAGGTAGGATCTGAGGTGTCCAGCCCTCAGGACCGCAAATGTTCGCATCCATCCTACGCACCAAACACACTTCCCCGTCCCCACAATCCCCAAAGCCTTAACCTATTCCAGCCCTCACTCTAAATCCAAAATCTTGTGTACAGATTCCACATGTACCAAAAGGGTAACAGTAAGGGAATACTATAAACAACTCTACACACATAACTTGGGCAACTCAGATGAAGTACACCAACTCTTCAAAAACTACAAACTACCAAAACTCATCCAATATGAAAAAGATAATTTGACTGACTATACTATTAAAGAAGTTGAACTCACAGTTTAAAAATTCCCTGAAAAAGGAATCTTCAGGCCCAGGTATTTCCACTGAAGAATTTCACTAAATGTTTAAAGAAGAATTAACATCAATTCTATGCAGAACTGGGGAACTGGAATAGAAAAGGGGAACTATACCCAACTCACTTTATAAGGCCAATATTACCTTGATACAAAGTCCAGACAAAGAACATAAAAGGAGAACCACAGACCAATATTCTTCATGAACATAGATGCAAAAACTCTCAACAAAGTCTTAGAAACACAGACATACCTCATTTTATTGCACTTTGTGCATTACAGATATTGCATTTTTTACAAATTAAAAGTTTGTGGCACCCCTGTGCCAAGCAAGTCGATCGGCATCATTTTTCCTACAGCATGTGCTCACTTTGTGTCTCTGTGGACATTTTAATTAAGGTGTGTACATTTCTTTAGACATAATGCTATTGCACACTTAATAGACTACCATATAGTGCAAACATAATGTTTATATACACTGGAAAACCAGAAAATTCATGTGACTCACTTTACTGCAATATTTACTTTATTGCAGTGGTCTGGAACCAAACATGCAGTATCTCCAAGGTGTGCCTGCACAATCCAGCAAATATATGAAAAAAAAAGAATTATGCACCATGACCAAGTGGGGTTTACACCACGATGCAAGGGTGGTTCAATTTTCAAAAGTCAATCACTGTGATCCACCATTGTTCCAGTTTGAATCTATTATGTAACAGAAAAGACTGCTCTATAAGCCAATCTTGCAAATGCAGATTTATTGTGGGTGGGATCTTCTGATTAGGTTGTTCCCATGGAGATGTGACCCACCCAACTGTGGGTGGGAACTTTGATCATATTATGTCCATGGAGATGTGACCCCAGCCATTCAAGGCGTCCTCTATGAGAGGATAAAAGGCAGAGACATTTTGAAGACAGCAGAGAGACACCTGGAGATGCAGACAGAAAGACGCTTGGGGATGCTAAGCTAAGAGATGAAGCCCAGAGTTTGCCCTGGAGAAGCTAAGAGAAGACTCCCAGATGCTTAGAAACACCCTGGGAGAACAAGCAAGGATGCATAAGGGCTGAGAGAGAGAAGCTAAGAGACACAGAAGCCAGAGACATTTGGCCAAAAAGAAAGCCATCTTGAAACCAGAACCCAGGAGGAAAGGACCAGCAGACACTGGCCACGTGCCTTCCCAGCCGACAGAGGTGTTCCGGATGCCATCAGCCTTTCTTCAGTGAAGGTATCGTCTTGTTGGTGCCTTAGTTTGGACACTTTTATGGCCTTAGAACTGTAAATTTGTAACCTAATAAACTCCCTTTTTAAAAGCCAATCCATTTCTGGTATTTTGTATAACGGCAGCTCTAGCAAACCGGAATAACCATATTAACAGGTTAAATGCAACTCCCTCTCCCTCTCTTTCCGGCAACTCTTTGTGGGAAGACTCCAGGGAGTAGTCCAGCCACAGGTGCTGAGCTATGCAAGGCATCTGGCTTAAAAGGCTGCCCATCAAACACATACACTAATAGCATGCCAGGCACTAAACACCTTACCCACACACATTAACTCTTCTAATGAGTAGATTCTATTATTATCTGAAACCAAAGCCCAGAGAGGTTAAGCAACTTCTTGAAGAAAGCAATAGTCACAGGCAGCAGTGGTGACAAGCGGAGGACTCAAGCTAGAGCGCCTGGCCGCGGGGTCCAGACCGCTCAGGGCCCAGAGCAGCGTGGGCCGCCCTGCCTGCCCCGCCTCACCTCGCACCACTCTCTCTTGAAGCCCCGGAAACACCAAGTAAAACGCATTTTCTGACACACACACCTTGCTCTTCCTTGCTTTTCCCTGCTCTGCCTCCTGCCCTGCCTGGGTTTCAGATGAGCACAGAATGCCCTTTCTTCCCATCACGCCAGGCATTCCTAGATAATGTCTGATCCCCCTCAAAACCCATGTTTGCCTTCAAAGGATCCAGGAATCTGGCAGTAAACAACATAACAGCACTTGCTCTTGTAGTGATTGTTGAAATAATAATAATATAATAATAATAATAATCCAAGATGTAGAGAAATAGTTTAGTTAAAAAAAACAAGATGCAATTAAGAAAAAAGTTTATACGATTCAATTTCTTCAATAGAAATTCTAAAGAGGAAAGCTTGATGACAGAAAGTCAAACCAGGATTGTTGTTTATTCTGACACAGAGGACGTTTTCATACAGAGCAAGTGTTAAAATATGCAAGGCCAAAACACATTAGAAATAAAAAGGAAAATTAACATATGGCCAGCCTAGCATCCGTTTATATCTCTAACATGTAAGGTGATCTTTAAGATGCCCGTTGCTCTGTGTCATGGACTCGGCTTAGTCGGAGACTAACACTCTCCCTTTGTGCGACCACGGACCGGACCGTGGCTGCCTGCTCATCTCCTCCCGCCTGCCGGCCCCACAGCAGCACTCGCCCTGCCCCACCCCCCTTTGGACTTGGCCACGTGATTTCCTTTGGGCAATGGGACACCAAGGGGGCAGCAAGGTTCAAGCAGAGGCTCCCACCACCCCCAAGGCGAGACGCTACCGGTGCCCTCCAGCCCAGGATGGAAGGAAGACCACGGGGCAGGGCTGAACCACGGTGGAGCCTGGCCCTGCCCAGGTGGTCAAGCCACAGGCCACCTGCGGACATGAGCCAGTGGTGGGAGCTACTCAGTTTCTGAGTTTGTTCCACAGAATTAGTAGCACAGCAGAAATTTTTCTCCAACCTTTTCTTATCTACAACAGTAGATATAAAAGCATAATAAACACTCATTCCTCATTATCCAAATTCAGAAATTATCAATATTTTGCCAAATGTGTTTAGCTTTCTAATGTTTTAGACTTTTATAGCAAGTTCTAGATATGCCATTTAGAATTTTATAGCAAGCCATTTCCCCAAAAATTGTTCAGTACACATTCAACCTAATAAGAATGTTTTCCATAGCCATCATGCAATTCTCACACCTAACAAAATCAAGAAAAATCCCTTCATGTCACTTGACACCCCATCTATATTTGATTTCCAGTTGTCTCAAAGACATCCAGGGTATTCACTTGAGACACCTTAGAAGTAGGACAACATTAGTTGTCACTACAATGATCTGTCTCAACAATGCCTAAAACCAAGCCTTGAAATGGTCAAGTTCCGCTAAATTAAATGCTGCAAGAATAAAAACCAAAATAAAAAAGATGACATAATCCAATCTCTGGATTAAAAACAATGTATCTGTGGAGAAACAGGAACGCTCATTCACTGCTGGTGGGAATGGAACATGGTGCAGACGCTGTGGAAGCAGAATCACCATATGACCCTGCAATCCCACTGCTAGGTATAGACCCCAAAGAAGTGACAACAGGGACAGGAACAGATATTTGCAAACCGATGTTCACAGCTGCATTATTCACAACTGCCAAAAGATGGAAGCAAGGCAAGTGTCCATCAACTGATGAATGGAAAAATAAAATGTGGTATACACACAAAATGCAGTATTATTCAGCTGTAAACAGGAATGAAGTTCTGACACATGCAACAACATGGATGAACCCGGAAGAAATCATGTTGAATGAAATAACCAAGAAACAAAAAGACAAATATCGTATGATCTCACTGATTTGAAACTAGTAGAATAAACAAACTCATAGAGTCAGAATCTAGAATATAAATTACTAAGGGATGGGGTGGAGATAGGGAATGAGAAGTTAAGGTTTAAAATGTACAAGGTTCTTTTGGAATAATGGAAATATTTTGGTGATGGATGGTGGTGATGGTAGCACAACACTGCGAACACAATTAACAGCACTGAAATACATATCTAAATATTATTAAAGGGGAAATGTTAGATTGTATATATGGCAGCAGAATTTTTTAAAAACCCATGGAACGACAGTACCCAAACACAGAACTGTAAGTTAAACCATGGACTACAGTTAATAGTACCTGTGCTGGTTTGTATATATTATGTCCCCCAGAAAAAGCCATATCCTTTAATGCAATCTTGTGGGGGCAGACATATTAGAGTTGATTAGATTGGAATTCTTTGATTATTTCCACGGAGATGTGACTCAATCAACTGTGAGTGAAATGTTTGGATAACTTCCATGGAGATGTTACCCCGCCCATTCTGGGTGGGTGTTAATTGGATCACTGGAGTCATATATAGGAATGCAGAGATAGAAGGACCTCAGAGCAACTGAGAGTGTCATTTTGAAGACCAGCTGCAGCTAAGAGAGGACAAAATGCCCCAAGAGTAACATTTTGGAGAATGCCATTTTGAAACGCCACCTGAGAGCAAGTGAACACCAGCCATGTGCCTTCCCAGCTAACAGAGGTGTCTCAGACGCCAATGGCCATCCTTCGGTGAAGGTACCCGATTGCTGATGCCTTACTTTGGACACTTTATGGCCTTAAGACTGTTACTCTGTAACCAAATAAACCCCCTTTATAAAAGCCAATCCATTTCTGGTGTTTTGCAAATGGCAGCATTAGCAAACCAGAACAGATTTTGGTACCAGAGAAGTGGGGTCCCACTGCTGCTGAGTTTGCAAATACTAAACATGCTGGAATGGCTTTTTAAATGGATAAAGGGAAAATTCTGGAAGAATTGTGAGGAGCTTGATAGAAAAGGCCTAGACTGCTTTGAAGAGACTATGGAAATATGGACTCTAAAGATACTTCTGATGAGGACTTGACCAGAAATGATGAATGTGTCATTGCCAACTGGAAGAAAGGCAATCCTTGTTTTAAAGTGCCAGAGAATTTGGCAAAACTGAGTCCTGGTGTCAGATGGAAGGCAGAATTTGAAAGCGACAAGCTGGGATACTTAGCTGAGGGGATTTCAAAACTAAATATCGAAAGTGTGGCCTGGCTTCTCCTTGCAGCTTATAGTAAAATGCAACAGGACAGAGACAAGCTGAGAAATGACCTCTTGAGTTCAAAGAAACCAGAAATTGATAGTTTGGAAAATTCTGGGCTTTTTGGAAGTGAGACCACAGAAGCTACAGCCCCAGGTGAGGATTTAACCAAACAGGGAACCCGACCACCATTTCAGTAGAAGCCAGGATTGGAGATGGAGTTATCCAGAAAGGATCTGTGGGAACTCCTGTTCTCTGACGGTTTTGACCCATGTGCTTCATGCCAAGTCAATGAGATTTTTGAGAGAACTATGTAATCAGAGCCATGGCCAGTCTGGACTGGAGGGGACAGAGGAACAAATTCAAGGAAAAATTTCTTCAAAGACAGAGCCATGGAGGTTGAGGTCTGGAGTCAAGAGGTCTCAGCCTGGGAGAACGGAGTAGCCCACACACGTGGAAAGGGTGAGTTTGCCTTAGGGGCAGAGCATGGGTCTTCCGCCTCATTGCTCAGGAAGAGTGCCGCCACCCCAGGCCCCAGAGAGGGTGGAGCACATTCCCCGGGGATTGGGGAGAGCCTGGCTGTCACCCCACTGTTTGGAGAGGGCAGAGCCTTTGCCCCGGAGAAGCAGAGTCTGAGTGGCACCCCAATGCTTGAGGAGGGTGGGGCCAAGAAGAAGGTGATCTCCCCAGTGTGTGGATATGTTGGTGCACTCACCCCAGCGTCTGAAAAGGGCTGCCACGTAGCCCCTTGGAAAGGGTTGGACTCCTGCTCTCTCAAGCCCCAAGGACACAACTTCTTTGGATAAATGACTGTCAGACTTTGAAATCTAATGGAGTTTGCCATGCAGGTTTTAGGAACTGTTTTGGATCTGAGAACCCTGTTTTCTTTTCAGTTTCTCCTATGGCAATGAGAATGTTTATCCTATGACTGTCTCTCCTTTGTATATTGGAAGCAGATAACTTGTTCTAAGTTTCACAGGTCCACAGCCAGAGGTGAATTTTGCTTTAGGACAGACAACACCTGTAACTGATTTTGATGGGATCTTGTACTTACCTATTGTTACTGAATTGATTTAAGTTTTTCTGATATTTTGATGGGATGAATCTATTTTTGTATTTGGAAAACATATGCTTTTCTGGGGTGTGGGGGTGGAAATTGCTGGTTTCTATATATTATGTCCCCCAGAAAAAGCCATATTCTTTAATGCAGACTTGTGGGGGCAGACATATTAGTGTTGATTAGATTGGAATTCATTGAGTGTTTCCATGGAGATGTGACTTAATCAACTGTGAGTGAAATACATGATTGGATAATTCCCTTGGAGGTGTTACCCCACCCATTTGGGGTGGGTGTTAATTGGATCACTGGAATCATAAAACGGAATTTACAGACAGAAGGACCTCAGAGCAACTAAGAGTGATATTCTAAAGAAGAGCTGTAGCTAAGAGAGGACAAAATGCCCCAAGAATAACATTTTGGAGAATGCCATTTCAAAACGTCACCTGAGAGAAAGTGAACGCCAGCCACATGCCTTCCCAGCTAACAGAGGTTTTCCAGATGCCAATGGCCACCCTTCAGTGAAGGCACCTGATTGCTGATGCCTTACCTTGGACACTTTATGGTCTTCAGACTGTAACTTTGTAACCAAATAAATCCCTTTATAAAAGCAACTCATTTCTGGTGTTTGCAAATGGCAGAATTAGCAAACCGGGAACAGTACCATTGTAACAATGTGCTATCATCAACAAGTGTTCCACACCAATGCAAGGTGCTGGTGGTGGAATGGTGTATAGGAATCCCATATTTTATGTGTGATTGTTCTGTAAACCCACAACTTCTCTAATAAAGAAAAATAAATAATTACAAAGATAAATCATCCACAGTACCCAAAATACAAACAAAATTACTAAACATATTGATGAAGCAGGAAACTGTGACCCATTGCCAGAGAAAAGTACAGTCAATAACAACAAACAGAGCTGGCAGAGATGTTGAAATCAGCAGATAGGGACTTCTGGAGGCGCTATATAAACATAACGCAAATTAAAAGAAAAATGGACATGAGTGAACACATTAGAGAATTGAAAGAGAAAAATGGAAACTATGAAAATGAACCACACTGAAATTTAGAATAGAAAAATAAAATATCAGAAAAGACATTTCACTGGATGGGCTTAACAGAAGATAATACAATACACATAAAACAACCAGGGAACTAGAAGACAAGTAAAAAGAAATTATTCAAGCTAAGGAGAGAAAGGAGAAATAAATGACTTAAAAATAAAATAAAAGAATCTCAAAGACCTGTGTGAAAATACTGAGAGATCTGAAATATCTTTAACTGGAATCCAGAAAAACAGAAGAAAGATTGAGGTAGAAAAAAATACTTGAAGATAATGGCTGAACATTTTCTAAATTTTCTAAAAGTGTTCACACACACATGGAAAAGATACTCGGTGAACTCCAATGAAAAAGAAAGGAGGGAAGGCAGGGAGGAAGGAAGAGAAAGCCATTAAAAAGGCCACATTATAGACAAATACTGAATTACCAAGTTAGAGAAAAAAATTTCCAAAGCAATAGAAAAAAGAGACACATTGTATAGACAGGAATTAAAAAAGAGTGATGGACAGCTTCTCATAAAAAATAATGGAAGCCAAAAGACAATGAAATGACACCTTACAGGTAGAAGGGGAAAAGAACTCTAACTGAAAATTCTATACAGAATTTAAAAATAAGGGCAAAATAAAGACATGGTCAAATAAATGAAAATTAAAAGAATTCACAGCCAGCAAAAACACATTACAAGAAATATTAAAGGAAATTTTTTGGACTAAAGGAAAATGATGCCATAAGGAAACTCAGAACTACAAGAAGGAATGAAGAGTGCCAAAAGAAAAAACAGAAAATGTATTTGTAAATAAAAAGAATATTTTTTGGTTCCTAATTTCTTTACAAGACAATTGACTGTATAAAGCAAAATAATAAAAATATACTGTATGAATTATAATATGAGAAGTAAATTATATGGCAGTAAGACCACAAAGGTCAGAAGCAGTTAAATGAAAATATATCATATTAACGTTCTTACAGTAAATGCAAAAAGGTATAATATAAATTCAAAGTGGTCTGGTAGAAGGATGTATATTGTAATCTTTAAAGCAACAACAACAAAACAACACAAACAACTACTAAAAGACAAAATAGAGGAAATACAATGGAATACTAAGGGATAGCTAATTGATCAATTAAAGGCAAGAAAAGAAGAAAATAGGATAAAAGAATAGATAGGACAATGGAAAACATATAACAAGATGGTAGAATTAAATATGACCACATCAGTTATTATAATAAATGTAAACAGATTTTAACATTCCAATTAAACATTCATGTACTAAGATAACAAAAGCAAGACCCAAGTATGTGACACTTTTAAGAGAAACAACTCTGAAGACACAGTTAAAAGTAAAACAATGGGAAAAGATGTACCATGAAAATACTACAGAAATTATAGAAAAGCTGGAATGGCTAATTAATATTAGACAAAGCAGCTTTCAAGACAGCAAGCATTATCAGACTTAAAGAGAGAGATTTCAAAGGAGTAAAAGAATCAATTTCTCAAGTCAACATAATACTCCTAAATATGTACGCCACTAAGAACATAGCTTCAAAATACATGAAGCAAAAACCAACAAAATCAAGGGATTTAAATAAACCCAAAATTGCAATTACAGATTTTAAACTGTTACTAATAACTGATAGAATGTATAGACCAAATATTAATAAGAATAGAGAAGATCTGAGCAGCCATCAACCAACTTGGCCTCATTACTGCTTCTAGAAAGTCACACCCAGCGACTGCAGACCACAGACGCTTTCCAAGTCTCCCTGGGCACTGGCAGTGACAGACCGTGCCCTGGCCCACAGAAAGATCCAATGCTTTAGAAAGACTGAAATAACAGGGTATGTCTGTGAAGGTGATAAAACTGAGTTATAAATCAATAACAAAAAGATATCATGAACTCCCCAAATATCCCGAACCTAAAAACATTTCTAAATAACTCAGAGGTCAAAGAAGAAAATTACAAGAGAAATTAGTAAATATTTTGACAATGAAATATAATGAGAAATTACATTATCAGAATTTGTAAAAATGGGGAACAGCTAAAGCAGAGCATAGAGAAAAATTTATGCTTCTATTAGAAAAGAGGAAAGGTCTGGAAGCTAGAAAAGGTAGAGCAAGTTAAGACTTGTAAGGGGAGGAGGCAGGTGTGGTCCAGAAGGACGGGGCCTCGCCTGGCACCTGGGGAAGGGGCTCCGCTGCCCACATCTGGCTTCCGCCCAGGGAGCCTGGGTCAAATTTCTGACCTCAGAATCTAAGACAATGAACCTGCGTGATTTGAAGCCACTATGTAGTAACTGTTTTTACAGCAGCAATAGAGAATGAATACAGCAGAAAATAATAACTATGCATGGAAATTAGTGAAAAATAATAATAAAGGAAAACAAAATTGTTAGTTATCTGTAAATGTTTTTTAAAATTGAAAATCCCCTTGATTAAGAAAAAAGAGAATAAAAAAATCACAAATAACAGATACGAAAGATAAGTTCTCACTACAGAATCTACAGGTGTTAAACTGGTAATAGGGGATTATTATGATAACTTGAGACCCACAAACATAACAACTTAGGTGGACTGGACAAACTAAAAAAATGCTAGCTCCCCAAACTGACATACACCAAAAAAGAAAATCTGTATATTCCTAAAGCTATAGAAACAAAATTGAATTTGTTTTCAAGTGTCTTCCCATATAGAAAACTCCAGACACTGGCAAATGCACTCGAACATGCAAAGAAATAAATACACCAATCTTACACAAACCCTTTCAGAAAATAGAGGCAGAGGGACTTTCAAAATTGTTAGATAAAGCAAGAATAACCCTGATTTTTAAATATGACAAAGATATGAGAAAAATGAAAATTGCAAATAAGTAATCTCTCAGGACCACAGATGCAAAAATCTTTAACATAGTATTAGCAAAACAAATCCAAGAATATATAGAGAAGATAATATAACATGATGCAGGAAAAAATAACTTCACAAAATTCAATACCATGCACGACAAAAATTCTCAACAAACACCTTGTGCCATTAAGTTAAAAATCCTGTTTTGTGATGACATCCACGTAACTAGTGATTTTCGAAGCCTCCAGGATCAGATTCACGATGGGGCCGCGAGCCCAGTGGTGGGAGCTGGACGCCAGGTGCTGGCAGGGGACTGGATCCCAGGGAGGGTGGCGCCTGGGAGAGCCCTGAGGCGTCTTTCACACTGCGATGCAGAGACTGCAGTGAGGGGCTCCCATTCAGCTCTAGAGGGAACCCCAACGTCCTTGTAAAACCTCCTCTTCAGACTTGCCCTTAGGAAGCTCGTTATTGCAGAGGAGAAGCTAAACTTGCATATAATTGTGCCTAAGAGTCTCCCCCTGAATACCTCTTTGTTGCTCAGATATGGCCCTCTCTCTCTCTAACTGAGCCACCTTGACAGGTAAACTCACTGCGCTCCCCCCTACGTGGGACCCGACGCCCAGGGGTGTGAACATCCCTGGCAATGAAGGATATGACTCCTGGGGATGAATCTGGACCTGGCATTGTGGGATTGAGAACATCTTCTTGACCAAAAGGGGGATGTGAAAAGAAATGAAATAAAGTTTCAGTGGCTGTGAAATTCCAAATGGAGTCAAGAGGTCAGTCACTCTGGTGGACATTCTTATGCACTATATAGATAACACCTCCTGGGTTTTAATGTACTGGAATAGCTAGAAGTAAATACCTGAAACTACCAAACTCCAAGCCAGTAGCCTTGACTCTTGAAGACGATTGTGTAACAATGTAGCTTACGAGGGATGACAGTGCGACTGGGAAAACCTTGTGGATCACACTCCCTTTGTCTAGTGTATGGACGGATGAGTAGAAAAATGGGGACAAACACTAAATGAAAAATAGAGTGGAATGGGGGGGGATGATTTGGGTGTTCTTTTTTACCTTCACTTTTTATTCTTATTCTGATTCTTTCTGATGTAAGGAAAATGTTCAGAAACAGATTGGGGTGATGAACGTACAACTATATGATGGTACTGTGAACAGTTGATAGTACACCATGGATGACTGCATGGTATGTGAATACATTTCAATAAAACTGAATTTAATTAAAAAAAAAAAAGAATGCACACAGGCAAGAAAATGCAAAAAAAAAACAAAAAACAAAAAACAAACCCTCCTCCTCAGACCTCGAGTGTACCTCACACGGTGCATTGGAGGGGGGCTCCCCGGAAGTTGGGGTGGACCCTGCCAAGGAGCCCAGGAGCACCGAGCCCGGCAGGGGAGCAGAGGTCTGGCCCAACACTCCACGCCCACAGGCCATGCCTGGGACTGAGGCTCATGGCCTGGGAGGAAATGCCAAATGGAAACAGTGCAGGAGCCTAAGTCCTGCTGGAGCCGCCACGGAGACAGGTGTCTGCCAGGAGAGAAGCTGACGCTCTCAGAAGGAAACTCTCTTCAGTGCCTGCAACATTTCACCCACGACACACAGTAGGTAACAAGGCGTTCCTGGGCATGTGGTGAAGCAGCAAACAGTGACTGGAATTTAGCAAATAAAGTCAGAAGAAGCATATGCAGAGGTGATCCAAATATTACAGTGATTATTACATTACAGAACATGCAGAAAATGCTGGGCAAAATGGGCAAAGAGTATCTCAACAAAGATTAAAATTTAAAGAAAAAAAAAAGCAAATGCATCCTAGAACTGCAAAATATAAAATATGAAAGAAAAAAATCGCTGTATAGGGTTAACAGCAGACTGGACACAGCACAAGTCCAGATCAGTGAACTCGAAGAAGTCAACAGAAAAGGCCCAAATGAGGTACAGAGAGGAATAAAAAAGGATAGAAAAAAGACCAGAGTGTAAGACGAGGATACTGCAAAAGTTTACCAAAGTATACGTAATAGTTAAAAAATAACAGTAACAATATTATTACCAACAATTACTCCACAGGACTGTTGTTTTGTTGCTGTTGCTGTCTTAGGAATATATCCCACTAGGGACACAGAGTAAAACCACCATGTTACAAAGTCACTTGAAGTAATTTATTTTTCCTATATGATTGTATCACTAACTTGACATACATTTACACCAATACATTTCCATATAATTTCAGTATTTAGGAATGGCTTTATTTCTTCCTGATTTAAATGTTATTGATTATACAAAAACCTTTATATGGAAAGTATAAATTATATAATAAAATTTTAATCACAGAAATATTCTCTTCTCTGTCCATTTCTGGTCTCTCCCTTCCCATATAGGTAAAATTCTTTACTAATTTTTAATATTTCCTTCCATTGTTTCTTTTGAAAGTATAAACAAATACGCTATATACATTCACTCTTATATATGTAGAAGGTAGAATACTGGAAACGTTGTCTGCACCTTGCTCATTTTACTTAATATATTCTAGGGATCACTGCAAATTGGAATATGGAGATACCTTCATACTTGTTTGAATCTATTATGTACCCCACAAAAGCCATGTTCTTTTAATCCAATCTTGTGGGTGCAGACCCATTATGGGAAGAACCTTTTGATTAGGTGGTTTCCATGGAGATGTGACCCTGCCCATTCAAGGTGAGTCTTCATTAGTTTACTGGCGTCCTCAATGAGAAGATAAAAGACAGAGACATTTTGAAGACTGCTCAGAGACACTTAGAGAGAAAATGCCCAGAGACATTTTGGAGACCAGAACCAGGAAAGAAGCTAAGAGATGAAATACAGTGTTGCCCCAGAGAAGCTAAGAGAGGACACCCAGATGCTTACAGACACCCCCTGGGAGAAACAAGCAAGGACGCACAGGAGCTGAGGGAGAGGAGCTAAGATGGAAGCTCAAAGACATTTTGGAGAAAGCATTGGAAATGAGAAGCTAACCCCAGAGAAATCTGGCCGTGCACCTTCCCATGTGACAGACGAACCCCAGATGCCATCGGCCTTTCTTCAGGGAAGGTATCGTCCTATTGATGCCTTAATTGGGACATTTTCATGGCCCTAGAACTGTCAATTTGTGACCTAATAAACCCCATTGTAAAAGCCAAACCATTTCTGGTATTCTGCATTCCAGCAGCCTTAGGACACTGGAGCACCCCCCATTCCTCTTCCTCGGCTGCATCGTCCTGCACTCCTGACACCCCATAATTTACTCAGCCTTGGCGAATCTCTGGATCACTTCCCGTCTTTTGCTATTGATATAATGCTACAGTGATTACCTTATCTCATAGTTTTGCCAGCGACGATCTGGGATAGAGTTCTAGAAACAAGATTCCTGGATCAAAGGATAAATGCAAATGTAATGTTTCTGGATCCTGACGAACTCTCCTCCTCGGTGCCGCCGCCGCACTCCTATACCCGCCACTGAGCAAAGCGTGAAGTGTCTGACTCTGCAGCCCACCCAAGGGTTCAGCCATTGTTTAACTTTAGGCGCGTTTTCCTAAAATATCACAGCATTAGTTTCATTTTCTAAACCAATTTAACAACTGCTCTGAAATAGGACAATTTAATGATTGCTTATTTTGAAATAGCATTTAATAATTTCCATTTATTATCAGTAGCTGTATAATTAATCTTATCAACTCAGTCTTATGATTTTTTTGCTGTTTATTTAATGTTTCTGGCACATGTGAAATATATTTTCATTTAATATTCAGTTGCTAAAAAAAACTGGGCTAGGTACTGGACATTTTGTTTATCTTTGTCAGTAACTTGGGAGATATTCATCCTCTTTCCTTCTAATCCATATTTATAATATAATCTAGAATTGAAAAAGCAATTCAATTTTATCCCTGTGATCAAG
>PVKY010002567.1:0-25010 GCA_004027775.1 Bradypus variegatus | reverse complement strand
TATGGGGTTTGTACTGTTTTTGCAACTGTTCCTGTAAGATTGAATATATTTCAAAATAAAATTTATTAAATTAAGAAAAAATAAAGAGAATTATGTTTGTTCTCTTGATCTCTACCCCATGAACTTCACTGAATCATTTCTGTAATGGTTACTCTTTGATACAATTTTTGAAATGGAGTAAAAAACCCTTCCAACATATTGCTTAAATTTCATTACGCTTAGAACACTGAGAGAGTGGTGGAAAGAACTGTATGTTACCTCCCCTAAACCCATTCTCCCTCTAAGGTTTGGGTCCTTTGATCATAGTAATTTATTCCACCTTGCTAATGATTTGCTCATGGAAAAACAAGGCTAAGGCAATCTTGGCGGATGTCTTTCCCCAGATTCTTGGAGAGGGAAGCCAGTTTCTCTCTGCCACTCGTGAACAAGCATGTTGCTCAAGCTACTTTTATCAGTGAGGTTATATCCATCAGCTGACCCAGCTTTAATCTGAATCAAAGCTGTGTAAGGCTGAGCAGGCAGTCCAGAACTAGGGCCCTGATGATGTCATCAAATTTCTGACCCAATCAACTCTGAGGCATTTATTGTGTTATGTGAAATAAATTTCCTAATTGCTTGAGCCATATTGAGCTAAGGTGGGTTTTAATTACAGCTCAGAGTTCCAACTGATCAGGCTAAGTTTCTTTCAAATAATGTATTTGAATTCATTTTTAAATAATGGTTTAAGTATGGTATTAGTTGGATGAAACTGACCAGAAATTATTCCACTGAGATGTGTCACAGAGACAATGTCTGCATGACAATTGGGTATTATCTTATTTGTTACATCATGAAAAACCTTCCTGGGTATAAAGCCTTTGAATCTCGTATTTAACACATTATTAAGACTGGAACCAGCATGTTATTGATTGCCTTTTTGGTTTGGTGAAAAATACATTTGTATAATGATTTAAGAAAACTCAGGGTACAAAAATCTTTTCCTAAAAAACAAGCTAGTTACTAATTCACATTTCAAAGTATTTTTTTTACCATATATGAGAAAGTTATCAATCAATCTTATAAAACATGTTATAGAAATTTAATTTTCTCCTGCCCTCCTATTATGCTGTCAGTGGGAATATAAATAGACACTCTTAATCGACTATAATATGGCAAATATTTATATACTTAAATATGCACATGATTTTGTCCTAAAAATTCTTCTTCTAAGTGCCTATCCTAAAAAATGATCATGCATATGCATGAGGAAATATTTACAATAATATTAACTGAAATACCCTTTTTGCTATTATTAAAAACTGAAAATAATGTAACCATATGGAAATAGAGAAATGGTTATGTACATTATAAGCATATTTCACATGATTTGATATATAATCATATTGGTGTTTAGATAGTAATAGATCCATGTATTGTCCTGTTCTTACATAGTCTGTATCTGTCAGTCACAAAAATAAAGAAAAAAAGAGGGGGAAAAATGGAGAGAAAAATAAGTGCTGGGAAGAGCTCTGGACTTCAGCTATTGTCTCCCAGCCCTCCCCTACCCAGCTTGGCCTCCTTTTCTTTGTATGCAGATGTTTCAGTGTTTCCATTCTGTAGCCAGGAGGAGACATTTGGTCTAACTGAAAATTCTGACTATACTTTGGACCTGAAACCAAAACCAGGACCACGCAGATCCAGGCAGCCCCGGCAGCTGGCAAGTGGGCGGGAACTCTACACAAAGGTCGCCTGCTAGGAGCTTTTTGCTCCACGGCTGGGCTCCCTCCCCCTGGGTGTATAAATGCACCTCCCAACCCTTGCCCCGCCCTCAGGCAGCACAGGTGTCTCTCATCTCTGACTCTAAGTGGAGTGAAGCGGCCTGGCGGAGCCGCCATCCCTGAGGCCCCAGATCACAGCAGTTGCCCGCCCTGGGGGGGCCGACCAAGATGAGATCTCGGCCCTTGCTCTTTTGAAGCCCTTATGCTATGTAAGTAATGAAATGATCATTTGCTGAAAGTTTCTGTTGTGCCTCAGCCTGTATTCCCAGACATACCCTATAGTACTGTATAGCAACTTGCTCCACAGTAAGTTTTTGTGTCTTAGAAAACTCGTATCTTGGTTCGGGGACACTGAGGAAAAAACTTATCTCTAGAATGGGTTCAGGACCTTGAATTTATTTCAGTGCATCAGAACTGACGACAGCAGGCACATTTTGCTATGATAAAGAGGAAAAAAATATATTTTGCGTCAAGGTGAAACTAAGGGTTAAACGTCCTTAGCTGAACAATGCTAATTTCTGTGAAATTCTTACATTCCAAACAATTAAAGGTGGGTAATGTCGAAAATAAAATAAGGGAAACTTAAATGTAATGAGGTTAACATTCATTCATTCTTTCATATTGAGTGCCTTCCATGTATCAGATTCTGTTATAGGGGCTGTGGATGAAACGGACAAAATTACTTGCTTTAATAGAGCTTAAATTATTGTGGAAATAGACAAAAGTAAAATATGCAAGTTGTGATAACTGCTATGGAAAAAAATCAGGAAAATGGAATACGTTGGTCCAGGTGTGGGATATAACTTTAAATTAGGGAAATCAAGGAAAGCCTTATTGAGAAGGTGGCATTTGAGTGAAAGACCTGAAAGAGGTGAGGAAGCAAATCAGGTAAGAATCTGGAGAAAGGTATTTCCAGTCTCTGAAAACAAGTGCAAAGAACCTGATGTGAAAGAAAGCCCAGCATGATCAAGGAGGGGCAGGAGACCAGGGGAGCGGCTGGAATAGAACGTGCAAGGGAGATGGTGGCACGTGATGTGATCCCAGAGGTGTCCCTGGGGCGAGCACGGGTAGAGCGGGTAGGCTATTACGGTAATGACTGCCTTTTACAGAGAGTGAGATGACACGCTTTGAAGGTTGTTGAGTAGAAGAAACACATAGCTTCGGTTTGGTTGAAACTAGACAGAAGGTGAGGGAAAATGGAGAAACAGGAAGACAAATTAGGAGGAAATCAAAAAATTCGGATGACATATGATGTCGGCTTGGACTAGGTGGATAATAGTGATAGTGAGAACTGTTTCGATATTATGAGGGTAGAATTGGTAAGATTTGCTGGCAAATTGGATGAGAAA
This sequence comes from Bradypus variegatus, assembly GCA_004027775.1. Lineage (NCBI taxonomy): Eukaryota > Metazoa > Chordata > Mammalia > Pilosa > Bradypodidae > Bradypus > Bradypus variegatus. The sequence continues at coordinate 21,904 of PVKY010002567.1, read as the reverse complement.
GATAAGTAGAAGGATTAGATTAAGGACTGCATGAGAATTGTAGATCCAAGATGGATATTGTTGCAGTTGTGGCAGAAAAGGGAGTGAAGTGGTAAGCTAGAAATCAGTTGTCAGAAAGTAGGAAGCTTAAAATTGAAATTGTAAAATAATTTTCAATTATTTGTAATGACGTGGTTTAGGTTGAGATCATGGGATTGAATGGCTGAGGTACTGGAGTAGGCAGGATTAATGGAACAGAATGGGTCAAATATCTAAAAGACCAAGGGATTTGATGAATCACTGAAATTGGGAAAGTAGCAGGATTACAAACAGTAAATTAGGATCTAAAGGCATCAGAGAATAAGAGAAAGTGACTGAAAAAGGGAGAAACAATGCTTGACAGAGTCTAATGATAATGAGATTCCAAATTGGAGGAGCTTTAGGAGGACGGAATGAAAATGGTGTGGAAGTCACAAAGAGCAGCAAGGAAGGACACTAATTGCACTTCTAAAGGCAGTAGTTAGAGGGGTATGGGTGAGAAATCATCTACAACTTGGAGGACTGTGGCAGGAGGAGCATAACTGGAGAGACGGAGGTGGCAATACGAATGAGAAGGTAAAGGAAAGATTCAATCTTTTCAAAATTGAGGATATTTTGTGTACTCCAATGTTTTCTTAGACTCTTTCAACCCAGTGTAACCTTTTACTGCTTTAAAATTCCACAGTAGCCTTGAGAATGAGAGGTATAATTATTCCCTTTTCACCAAGATGATATTGAGTGACCAATATAAGATAAATATTAGAAAGCAGAACTATGATTTCAATTCATCTATGTTACAAAATGCTCACCATTTTCAATAACTGAAAGGAGCATATTAACTAATTAGTAACAGAACTTGAAACTAATAAAGTTTATTTCACAGGACATTTTAAAGTTATCAAGTTGAGGAAGAATGAACATATTACTTAGAAACAGAATCCCAATTATATCACATAATAATTTTACGGCTTAAGGCAGGCCATGTAAAATACCTATACTGGTTATTTAAATTGAAGAGAATACTACCTAGATTTTAGAATTGTGATGAAGAGTTACGTGTAATGTTAAATTAATTATGAATCACATACGCAAGTTTCACTGTATGGAAAGTATTAATTGAAGTACTTAATCTTAAACCAGACTCCCACCAACTCTTTTGCCAATTTTATAATGCATAGCACAGTGTTAGGCTCAGGGAAAAATTAAATATTTATTGTTGAGTTGGCTCATAATTCTGCCCACATTAATGAGCATACTTTAAACATTATACACTGTTATTCAGGGCCTAAAATTCATTGTTACTCTTCTCCAGAGTTGTGAGCAATAGTAAAGCACACGTACAAAAAACTGAAGCTAAACTGAAAGTAACACTGAGTTTATAAAGGTGAAAAACAGTCAATAAATGTCAGTTCACAGTTACCTGGTGAAAATACTAGATTGGAGAATATGACAGTCTTGAGATCAAATTGTGTATTGTATTGCTTCCCTATCAAATTGGAGAAAAATAAGCAGTGAAATCCTGCCTTATGGCTCAAACCTGGGAAGAGAGTATAAGTGAGAGATTGGGAACATGAAAATAAATATGCTGGAACTTCAACCTGAGGAAAATACATGAATAGATGAGAATCTGATGAGCCCAAGCATGGGAAAGTCAAGAGGAAGTAGACACAGTGTCCTTTCACTAAGAATGGTGACCATGAGCACAAAAAGAGCGCTGAATAAATATCAGGTTATTATCAATTAAATTGACTGTGCTTCTTCCCTGAAAAAAAAGAGAGTAATTGGAGATTTTTACTCCACAACTCTCTCTCTATATTCAGTGTGACGGAGGGGAACTTAGTTTCCATTTTGGAAAACTGAGGCAGAAGAAGGTAACATCTTCCTTACAAATCATCCAGTTCATATTTAATGGTTTCGTATCAACTTGGAAGCCAAAGTAGTGCCTAAGGAGGATTTTTATCCCTAAAACTATATTGAATTTTCTTGAATCATATCACTTTTCTTTGCACATAAATGTGTGTTTACACGGAGACATGTTGGTTGATATAAATGCTTTTTTCCTTTTTGAATCACATAATTAAATCACTATTGTTATTAAAATCTTAGAAGAAATATTAATGTAAAATGGAAGTCTTCAGGGTACCAAATTTCAAAGTGCTTTGCAAAGAGTCCATTTTCAAATAATTATTTCTAATGTAACTGACAACTAGATATGAAGCTCACAAGGAAAAGATTATATACTAGTATGAGTTTGTGCTGAAAAAGGATACTGATAATATTAACTCTAAAGATCATTTTGGGAAGAATTACAAGCGTAACAATATTGGGTCTACGAATGCATGAACATGGAATGGCTTTCCATTAATTTTGATCTTCTTTAATTTCTCTCATCAATATGTTGTAATTTTTGGTGTTCATTTTCATACTTGAAAATTTTTCCTAAGTATTTTATTTTTACACTACTGTGAATAGAATTTTCTTAATTTAATTTTAGGATTTTTTGTTGCTAGTATATACAAATACAGTTGATTTTTGTATATATTCTGAAACCTTTTAAAATCACTTACTTCCATACTTTCCTGTGGATGCCCTAGGAATTTTGATATAAATGATCATGTCATCTATGAATGCAAACATAAAGATATTTATACTTCTCCCTTTTCCATTTGGATGCTTTTATTATTGCTTTTCCATATTTTACTAGCTGTAACCTCCAGTGTAATACTGAATAGGAGTGGCAAAAGTGGATGTCATGGACATCATGTTTTGTTGCCGATCTTTGGAGGGAAAACACTTATTCTTTCACCCTTCGGTTGCTGTTCAATGTAGTTTTTTGTTGATGTCCTGAATCAGGTGAGGAAGTTTCATTCTACTTTGAGTTTGTTGAGTGTTGTTTTATATGTAATTAATGGAAGTTAGATTCTTTCAATGCTTTTCTGCATCTATTAAAATTGTTAGTTTTATTTTTTTATTTTATTAATGTAGTGTTTATTAATATTCAAACAATCTTGCATTCCTGGGACAAATTCTCTTAGTCATGTTGTGTAATCATTTTTATACATTGATGGATTTAGTTTGCTAGTGTTTTATTGAGGATTTGTTTGTATATATTCATGAGGGACATTGGTCTGTAATTTTGTTTTTGTCAATTTTGCAGATCTTTTCCAAGACCAAATCTCGGTTCCATTCTCTTATCCTTTGGTTTTATTTTCTACTAGATTCTTCTCTGATATTTATTATTTATTTTTGTTTGCTATGGATTTTAGTTTAGCCTTCTTTTTCTAGTTTCTAAAGTTGGTAGATTTAGTTATTGATTTGAGACCTCTCTTATTTGAATTAAACTTTTTATATTGAAGTAATTGTAGATTTGCTTGCAGTTGTAAGAAATAATACAGTGAGATCTGTGTAAATTTTACCCAGTTTCCCTAATGGCAACATCTTACAAAAGTATAGTTCAATAGTTCATTCAGGATATTGACATTGATACAGTCAAGATATGGAAATTTTCTTTCACCTCAATGATCTCTTAAATTGCCCTTTAATAATAACATCCATTTTCCTCCCACCCTCTCCCCTTCCTTTAACCCTGGCAACCACTAATCTGTCCTCCACTTCTATAATTTTTGTCATTTTGAGAATGTTATGTAAATGGATTCAAATAGCATGTGATCTTTGGGGGTTGGTTTTATTCACTCAGCATAATTTTCTGGAGATTCATGGAGTTGTTGCATATATCAATAGTTTGCTCCTTTATATTGCTGAATAGTATTCTGTGATATGGATGTATCACAGCTTGTTTAATTATTACCCATTGAAAGATATCTGAGTTGTTTTGAGTTTGGGGCTATTAAAAATAAAGCAGCTATGAACATTTGTGTAAAGTTGTTTTGTGTGAACGTAAGTTTTCATTTCTCTGGTATGAATGTGCAAGAGTGAAATTCCTTGGTCATATTGTAGTTACATGTTAAGTGTTTTTTTTCTTTTATTTAATGCTTAAGAAACTGCCAAACTTTTCCAGAGTGAATGAACCATTTTACATTCCCACCAGCAATGTATGAGTTATTCAGTTTCTTTGTATCCTTATAAGCTTTTGATGTCACTTTTTTTTAAACTTCAGCCATTCCAATATTGATATCACATATTGATATTTCATTGTGGTTTTAATTTGCATTTCCCTATTGGCAAATGATATTAATATTTTGTAATGTGCGTATTCGCAATCTGTATTACATCTTCAGTGAAATGTCTGTTCATTCATGTCTTTTGCCAATATCTAATTGGATTTTTTTCATTCTTGAGATTTGAAAGTCCTTACATATTCTAAATATTAGTCCTTTTTCAGGTTTGTGGCAGGGTAAGAAGGGACAAGTTGGATTACTGCCAAGTTGGAGTAGACATTCGTTCCCCACCAGGTCTCCTATATTGCAAAAATGAAAAACTATTTGAGATTTTTCCATGTAAAATGAAAGCAGATAAAAACTTGAATGTTATCTATATACTAATCATAAAAAGATACTAGACCAAATTACATAGGTGTTAAGACAGATGTTTAAAAATAAAGAAATAAACACTTTAAAGCAAGAGAGGGGGAAATAATAAAATGTAAGCATATCATTTTAAAATCTCATTACTATTTATATTTTTCAGAAGAATACCATGACTAAATGAACTAGAAAAATAATGTTATCCATTTGAAATAATATACTCAATTGCTTTAATAGAGATGGTGTTGGTGGGAATTAAGTCACCTTAGAGTTTCTTAAGATTGTGATTTCACAAGAAATTTATGTTTAATAAACCACCATTTGTAGTATAAAAAAAAAATCAAGACTCTACTTCCAAAATGCTTTTCCCCTTTGAGCCTCTTGTATGCCTCAATGCATTATCCTGGAGATTTATCATTTTGCTGCCTTCAATTCATTGCCACCCTCTAGATTCATTTTACATATATTTACATCTTCAGATGGATGCCACTTAAAAAGGGTATTTCAAGCTGGCACATGCATCCCACAATTTTTCTTGTTTAAATTAAGCCATGCTCAGCTCTGTTTGAAAATGGGTGTTCATCCACTGAGCCAACAGGAAGCAGCAATGTTATGGTGGTGGTGCTTCCACGATGGGGTAAAGAAAAAGAAACAGTTTCTTGTTTTCTTTCAGCTATTTTTTTTCTTTTACCTAAGGTTGAGCCCACATTGATAATGTCTACTTTTGTCTTTCAGTTGTATTCATTTCAATAAGATTTGACCCATTTATTTTCAAAATTCTAAGACCATTTACAATAACTGTCTTGAGGAACAGTACAGAACAACGGCTATGAGCATAGCTCTGGATCCAAATTGTGTGGCTTTGAATCCCTATGATTCAACAATAGAACCTTCGGGGTAGCTATTAAAATATTCTCTGCATCAATTTTCTCTTACGTAAAATGAAATTGATGATGACTTTCATGTATGCTTCTTGTGGGAACTGAATTTAGCTAATATAACATTAGAAAAATAAGCCTTCCATAATTAATTATTATTACTATCATTTTTGAAAAGTTCCTTTTTATCTCACTCACCTCATCATAAACCTACAGATCACATACAGTTCTGTCCAGCCATCCTTAGCAGATAATTCCATCCATTGCATTCACCTGATTTCTTCCTGTTTCTGCTGGGCTCCTGGCAGCCAATGTGACCCTTTGAGCTCCAAACATAATTGTCTTATTGTTATCTCTCTGCTTTTGCAAATGCCTTGACTTTATTCTAACTTGCCCTTTCTTCTGCCACCACCTGTATTTCTACTCTTATTAGATTCTTCAGAATAGTCTTTCCTCAAAAAATATCTTTCCCAATTTATCCATGTCTGATTGAAATCTGTTTTAACTTAGGTCCTCTCAACATTATTTGATCTGCGTTTCTTTACAATGAGTGGAATATTTTGCTACTTTTTCTTTGGTTTTCTTCCCTAATTAAATACTAATTTAATATTGAGGGCAACTATTCATTCAGATCATTTTTTCCTATCATTCTATCATCTGACATGCCTAATAGAAAGTTAACTAAATAGAAAATACTTTATACATGTTGTTGATTGATTTCTCGTAAAAATAGACAAGCATCCTTATTATGTGAATGATATCCACAATATTTTTGTTCTCTTTAATATTACAATTACCTTTAGAGAGGCCATGTGATTCATCAGCATCTTTAAATGCTTTCCAATAAAACAGGAACCAGGCCATTGAACTTTGAGAATTTCACAGGTTTCTTCTAATTTTGATGCATGATGAAAAATCACAGAAAGACCATCTTTTTTCTATCATAGCAATCTGAGTCTGTCTCAGAATAAAAATGGGAATATTGCTTTCCTAGGTCATAGGCCTATTGTTCTATATTACCTATCTATTCAAACTCTAGAGATGACTGGATTATTTGTTAGAAATTTCAATGCATAAAATATGGCCTCAGTGGCTTATATTGTGCCCAATACCTTCTATAGGTTGGTAGCAATCATGCTTTTTACCTAGGTTACTATTATTATATAAACTATGCTTTCATTGTTTCATTTATGGTTTGTCAACTGATACATAATTCTCCTGTTATCTCATTTGCACTGGTAACATGTTTGCCTGCATTGTTTCATACATCTCTAAAAAGCCAATGCCTCTTCAAAAGTATTTATGAGAAGACTTGTCCATAAGTGACTACATATGACCAAAGCAGAAATTGTTTTCTAAAATATATCAGTTCAGCTTTATAAAATATTTCATTATATATAATATAAATCATTATAAATGATTTGCCAACAAAAGGTCAAAAGCCCTGTCTTTTCAAATAAATATATGCAGAGTTGTGTTAGAGGGTCTTGAAATTGACTTACCTGCCTTACAGAAAGGCATGATATGATTAAGGATAATACACTATAAGGATTTGGGAGGTTTGAAAATTTATCAGCCAAGTATGAGTGGAAAATATCTTTTGTTTGTATTCAAATAGGCACACTTGTTGACGACTTACTGTCAGGAACTGTGAAGAGACTGTGATTTTCCCTATTTGTAAGCTAGTAAATTAGACTGTCACAGATTATTGGATGCTGGGAAAAAATACAAGTCTCCCAATCTGTGGACAAAGGTCTTTCCTACTCAAGACACAGCAAGCAGCATGAGTTTCATGTTCTCATCTGTTCTCTTTGCTACAAAAGTTCCACCAGGGCAACAGTGTATTATCTCAAGATTAAGGAACCCAATTCTGTTATAATGGGTTGCAAACAAACCTGCCCAACATTGTCTTTATTATCAGAAAATAGGTTGTTTTGTATAGAAACATCCATAAAAAGATAGTCCTGAATGAAAGCTGTCAGCTAGCTCCTCTTCTATTAAGATACGAAGAAACACAACAGATCTTCGGACTATTGTCTCTCAATACCTACCAACTACACCAAGTGTTAGGGAAAGAAAGAGAAAATGATTCAGCCTTCATGGGGCTTATAGCTCAGTTGGAGAGAAAGATGAGTAAAAATATGGTTAATATAGGGAAGTGAATGTTATAATGTATATAACAGGAGGACGTTTTAGCTTAGCCTGGGAGGTTAGGGAACATATTTCAGATGTAGTACCTGATAAGAGTTTTGAAAGAAAATTCCTCAGAACACATGTATGTACATGTCTCTTCCTCATCTTTCTTGAGGCACTGCATTGTCTGAAGTCAGGGATTTTACAGCCCTGTACTGAATAAGTGCCCAACAAATATTTATTCAAAACACATTTGCTATTAGTACCATTAGCACCCTCCTTCACCCACAGTTTCTTAACGTTCCAAGATAATACAAATATAATGAAACTAATCCAACTCAGAGACTGAAATAATTTTATTGAAAACATGGTGCCTACCTGCTAGAATTCTGGAAATAAATTTGAACTATCAAAAGGAAATTTTCATAGCAATATTAGTCACACTATTGTCCACAATGACAATGAGTTTTCCATCTTCTAATTCTACCTCCTTCAATGTCACTTTGATGCATAATGAATGACCAACTGCAATGCTACATTTGGTTTTTGGGGAATCTTACTTTTTAAATCTTATTGCCTATGGCCTCCAAACAGGAGATGTATGTCCTTGTTTTCCTGCAAGGTAATCTTTAGGCTTAATTAGAACTTATATGTCTCTTTATTTTAATTCATTTTAAAAAATTTCTATGTTTGTACATTTTGATATGTGAAATATATCAGCACAATTACACATGCTATAATTTCAAAATAATATAATTATAATAATATAATTATTTATAATATAATTTATATATATTATGTAATTATAATTATATGATTTATATAAATTATATAAATATATATAATATAATTATATAATATATAAAATAGATTACATATATTTATATATATAAATTATATATGATTTAATTTATATAATTATATAATTATAAATAATATAATTTATAATATAAATTATAATAATATGATTTTCAAAATAAACAAAAAAATATAGATTTTCTGTAATTGACATTTTATTACCAATATGAATATAAATATTAACAATTTGGAAAATAAAATTCCTGACACCTTCATACCATTTAATACTTACTAATGTTAATGATAATTAGTTAAAAGTCCTTTTATTATCCAGCATTTATAACAAATATCAGAGATGATGATACCTAATTCCAATCAAGAATCTACTATGGTCCAGACACTATGCCATAAAGTTTATAAAAAACTCATTCCATCATTACAAGTCAGTGAGGTATGTCGTATTACTAAGCCAGTGTTAGAGGGATCTTAACAAGTCTTGTAATAGATGTGGTACTTGCCCAAAGTTTCCCAGTTCATAAGTAGATTTGGCAATATTCAAATCAAAGTTTTTACTCTCTTGGGTAAAAGCTTTTCAATATTTGACTGGATGTCCTCTTATTCAAAAATTGTAAATTGGACATAATTTATACAACAGATAGAAGATTCATTCAATCTTCATCTTTTTTATAAAAAGGCGAAAACTTCTTTTTGAGATAAAGAAACTATAGAATGTTAAGAGAAGATATTCTAACATAAAAACTAACTGGGAAAGCTGAGAAGGGTGATTATGTAAATAAGGTTATTAACCTTTTGGAAAAATGTACCATTTGAAAGAAATTCCTGATAAAGACAGAGAAATAGATATGGTTTTTGACTTAAATGCCTTCTCTCTTCAGCAGAATACATTTCTATTCCATTTTGATATTTGGCTTTTTTGCAGTTGTGATTAACTCCATGTAGTTTTAGAATTCTGAAATATCAACACACATAAAAAGTTATTGGGGAAATGAATAAATGCTTGAATGAATGGACAAGTGAAATTATACTCCAGCATCCTTTTTTAAATTCAATTTTATTGAGTTATATTCACATACTATACAGTCATCCAAAGTGTACAATTAATTGTTCACAGTACCATCATATAGTCGTGTATTCATCACCCTAATCTATTTTTTGAACGTTTTTCTTGTACCAGAAAAAGTGAAAAGAAGAATAAAAAATAAAAGTAAAAAAGAACACCCAAATCATCCCCTCCCCACCCTGTTTTTCATATAGATTTTGTCCTCATTTTTCTACTCATCCATCCATACAGTGGATAAAGGGATTGTGATCCACAAGGCTTTCACAATCACACTGTCACCCCTTGTGAGCAACATTGCTATACAATTGTCTTCAAGAGTCAAGGCTACTGGGTTACAGTTTGATAGTTTCAGGTATTTGCTTCCAGCTACTCCAGTGCATTAAAACCCAAAAAAGGTTATTTAAATAGTACACAAGAATGCCCACCAGAGTGACTTCTTGACTCCATTTGAAATCTCTCAGCCACTGAAACTTTATTTCATTTCATTTTGCATCCCCCTTTTGGTCAAGAAGATGTTCTCAATCCCATTCAGCATCTTTTTAAATATTGGACAATATTCATTTAATCTTGAGGCAGTCTCAAAACACTTAGCCAGTAACAAATAAAAGAAATCCCTGGTTCCCTTGGCTTTTTAAAATTTTTGATGTCCTTAATCCCAAATACTTGCCTGAATTTGGCATGTACATTTATTGTCATCTGTCACTATTATTTATTGTCTCTGGCTTCATAAGTGGTCTTCCCAAACTTGGGCTATCTCATTCCTTAATTTCAGCACTGATGCTCTAGGTTTGAGTTATGTCCTCTTTCCTGGGCCATGTATTGAACTTTTCCATTGATTATGCTTCTCTCAGCCTCCCTACTTGCTTTGGGTAGGCTCCTAGATCATCCCACTTGTCATAAGTTCTTTCAGACAAAATTCCATCCAAACAAATGCAGAATGGTTTATTGAGATTGGAAGAGTGTGAGAAACAGAAATATAAAGAAAACCAGACGGACAGGCAACAATCATTCATTTTCATAAATTTGTTAGCCCTGTCTTAGATCCATTTACAGTGACCACCTCATTCTTCCCTACACATCGACATCCACACTAGGAATCCAAAACCAAATGCTGTGTGGGTTTTCACACAGATTGATGTGAGTGTAAAGTAAAAAGAAATGAAAGAAAGATGTCAAAGAAAAAAAAATGGCTCATATGAGCTGACACTCAGAATCCTTTTTATTGAATATGTTGTCTTTTTGTTTATTTAAACTGATAATGGAATAGAAGAAGCATAAAAGTCATCTTTGGCTGATGCCATGATATAAGAAAGCTGGTATCCTTTATTACGCATAAAGCCCTGACCATAGATGGAGGCCCTGTGACTTGTGTTATGGATGCTGCAGAATTACAGTCATTCTTTGCATCTTGCTCATGGTTCTAATTAAAGGATCCCAAAAAATGTTTGCAGATTGCTGGAGATTAACTTGATTCTGTTAAATTCAGACATGGCATGAACACTTCTACTCATTCTATGCTCTAATTCATCATTTCTTAATAAGTTACAGGAGCCAAGACAAAGACTGATAGGTGATACTGAATGACTTATGAATTACTCGGCAGGGCTCACTCTACCTTACATACTTTTGTTGTCATGGTCCTATATTAGAGTTCTTCAGGGAAACAGAATATATATAATTATATATAATTTTAAATGTAAATATGATTTATTATAAGGAATTGGGAATTGGCTCGCATGACCCCAACCGTGGTGGCTGATTATTCTGAATGCTGTAGGGCTGACCACAAGCTGGAAACTCTTGGATAAAGATGATGCTGAATTCCTGAGTCCAAATTCTCCAGGGGAAGCTGGCTGGCTGGAAATTCTGGCAAGGGCCAATGCTGAAGTTGAGGCAGGAATTCTTCTGACTTCTGGAATCCTTGATTCCAGCTTTGAAGGCATTCAAATGATTGGATGAGAACTCTCCGCATTGCCAAGGGCAATCTCCTTTGTTGATTATATATACAAACCCCTCTGCAAGCGAGCCTCATAGTAACAAGCAGACCTGTGCTTGACAATACAACTAGACACCACCCTAGGTAAATGGATACATGAAATTAGCCATCAGAAGTCCCAAATTAAATTGTTTCCTGACCAAATCACATACAGCATTTTTCTATTCATCATTAACCACATAAGTCACAGTGCACCGCTCTGAACCCTCTCCCTCATGATGGCAGAACAACTAACGTAAACGATTAGTAAACACCACCTGCTCTCTTTTTAATATAGAGAAAAACACATCTTTGCAGTTTGAAATGGAAAATCCATTAGCTTAAGCTCAGCACATCACTTATATTATCAGCCATGGAAAGTCTAAGTTACTGAGGGTGTGAGATTAAATACTGCATTACGGATCAGTGTTTTGTCTTTGGTAACCTCTGTCTGAAGACTGTCAAGCACAGACAGTAACTGACAAGCCACGTAAGCCTCTCCCTAGATCTAGCACTTGCTGTTTGGAGCATGATAATAATGGTAGTTACAAGTGAAAATACGAAGTTATCAATAGAATACATCAGAGGACCCAAAAGGTGGCCTGTGGAGCACTCACTTGTGGTCAACAGCTGGACTGATGTTAGGAATGAGGGAAAGATAGTTTATAGCAGCTTTTTTTTATGCCAAAGCTGAAAAGTCAGAGAATTTTATATATCTCGACAATTAGAAGGGAAGAGGACAGATTATGTGGATCATACCTTTATTTCTGAGCAAACACAGTCAAGGGAGACGAGGAGGCAGAGAACTGGAAAGGGTCAGAGGAATCATGAGTGAGACAATGTTTTGTTCTCTGTACTCCTTAACTTTTTGCATCTTGTCAAGAATGTAAATGATCTCTCTTACTTGAAATTCCTTACTTTGGGTCTGTTTGTACTTGTTTGTTGCATATTTTGTCTTTGAAATTGTTTCATATTTTCTTTGGTTGGAGAAGTAATATTTAATAAGATTATATTTACATGAATAGGGACTTCTTGGTTTCATTCGAACATGAGATGAAAAATTTGATTTTACTTGAATAAATATTTACAATATAAATTATGAGAGTGTGCAGGTTTAAATTTCTAGAGAAAAAATTATGAGCTTGTATCAAGACATAAACCATAACATTAAAGAGTAGCAGTTTATTTTCTGATCTTTTGAATATTATTGTAAGAATTTTCCCTCCTAGATTTCTGAGATAGGAACAGTGCTAGGTTAAAGGTTTTAGGTGCTGGTTTTGGGACAGAGTTAATAGCACATAACAATAATAGCAAAGGCAAAAATATATTGAATATTTATTACATGTCAGATACTTCACTAAGCACTTTAAGTGCATTCTTTTACTCTTCATAGTAATCATGTATGGTATATGATTTTATTATCACTACATTACAGTTAAGGAAAACTAACTTATGACTGTTAAATTACCTGTTGAATTTAACATGATCTATGAACCAAATTAGCTGTACCCTTAGAACTGAAACTTTTAGCACTCCACTGATCGGTACTAATAGATAGTGTCAAGTAGCACATCTAGTTGAAGATGCTGATTCAGTCTTCAGAGGGAAATTCCCTAAGAGAAAATGGTATCTGCCACACAGTAGTTCATCTCACACCCTCAGTAAGTTATACCTTCTATTTGTTAAATGCCAACACTAACAGTCCACTAGGAAATGTGTATCTAACAGACCTGGGCAGAGAGGTGGAAACAGTAACAGGCAACAGAATGGGACCCGGGACATAAGGTTTCAGAAACTGCATTTAGAATGGACAATAAACAAGGTGATTTGCATGTAAGTTCAGAAAAAAAAAAAATACTGTGGAGCACCAGTGATCTTGCCAAAGGGTAGAGCTGTAAAGAGCATTTGCTCATTCAGACAATTGTGAAGCAAATGACTTATTGTAGGTAGAATGCAGACATAAGAAATAATTGCTACCAATTTCAAGATGTGTTTATTTTATTCAGAAGAAAAGGGTAGAACCAGGGCTCAAAATGAGCTTATGAAACAGTAAGAAGAGAAATGAGGTATGCCTTTTTAAATGCTAATGATATATTTACAATGATTAGGATGTTTTATTTACTTTTTTAGTCCTTAGGCTTCTGAAGTTGATTGCTGTTTGAAAAAGTCATCAGCTAGACAAATAAATCACAACTAAGTTTGTCTCTATTCACTGTACCTTGTTCCTCAGTAATTGTTTTCTCATCAACCCACTCCAAGAAGTCTTTTATCTTCTCTAACCCACTGAAACTTCTCTTATCTAGGTAAACAAAGACTTTTAATTTGCTGACTCTAGGGGTCAGTTCTTATCTTCATGTTACTTTCTCTGTCATTCTCATTTGATACAGTTTATTATTCCACTATTAAAATGAAAGAAAAAAAATATCTGGTTCCAAAAAGCCACTTCGTTTTCTTAAATATTATGCCTATTCCTTCTCTACCCTCTACTTCCCCTATGATGGAGTAATCAAGTGATTAGCACTTGGCCATATTTAAATACAATTTCCAAACTGATAACTTCCAAATTTATACTTCTAGCTCTCACCTCTTCTCCAGGCTTCCAGATTTATAGGTCAGCTATGTTATTTGCATCTCTAACAGGATTGTTTAAAAGGCACCTAAGACTTAACATGTCCCTTGATTTTTCCCAGCTATTCCATCAGTAAATGGTTCAACCACTCTTAATTGCTCAGAACAGACACCTAAGAGCATTCTTGAGTCCAACCACATCTTATTCCTCTGCTGCTACCACCCTTGTTCCTGATACCATTATCCTTTGCCTGGATTATGCATGGATGTTGATATTGGACAATTCTTACATAATACTTCATATCATCTTGAACCAACCTCTTATTATAATCAGAGTTATGGCAATCTGTTTTCACAGGCTTTGAACAGTTTCATTCAGATTCAATTTGGCAACTCCTCACCTTGTGCACCCTTCCATGTATCTTTCATAGATTGACAATACACTCCCTCATGCTTCTCTGTGTGGAATACCCTTGCAACGATACTTATCTCATTCATGAGCCTAGTGCATCTTGGAAATATGGGCTAGTTAATGTTTGTCCAGCTTTGACCAATGGCAGTTGGGATCAAATGGATATGGCTTATGTCCTTTCTATTTCCTAGGAAGACAAATATGAGTTGCATTTAACAAAACTTCTTAGAAAATTCCTCAGGATGGAGCCTCAGTTGCCTATCTGTTGGGAATTGAATCATGTCCCCACAGAAGAGTTATTCAAGTCTTAATCCACATTCCTCTGGGTGTGAACCCATTTGTAAATAGGACCTTTGAAGATGCTATTATTAGTTAAGGTGTGGACTAATTTGTGAATAGGATCTTTAAAGATCCTATTTAGATGAAGCCAAATTGAATCAAGGTGGGCTTTAATCCACATGACTGAAGTCCTTATAAGCATAGGTAATTTGGACTCAATCGGACAGTAGAAGCCAGAAGCCATAAATCAATGAGAATCAGAGGAGCAGACAAAAGGAGGGAGAGATTGCCAGGTGACAGATGATTGCCAGAGCACTGCAGTCTCCCGAAGAAAGCAAGCCCTGCCGATTCCTTGATGGTAGATGCACAACTTCCAAAACTGTGGGTCAGTAAATTCCTATTGTTAAGCCAACCAATTGTGTGTTGTTTGTCACTGCAGCCCAGGCAAACTAAGATATCATAACAATGCCCTATAATTCTCCATTGAAAGATTTTTCTCCTATTACCCACTCTTTTCACTCCCTTTGTTCTTTTTGTGTTACTCAAGATTGGATTCCCAAATAAATTATCAATAAATGCACCCTGTTCCAGTTTGCTAATGCTGCCATTTATGCAAAATATCAGAAATGGATTGGCTTTTATAGAAGGGGGTTTATTTGGTTACAAAGTTAGAGTCTTAAGGCCATAAACTGTTGAGGATAAGGCATCAACAGTAGGTACCTCCACGGAAGAACACCACTGGCATCTGGAAAACCTCTGTCAGCTGGGAAGACACAGGCACGTGGCTGGCATCTGCTTGCTCCCAGGTTGTGTTCCAACTCCACTCTCGGCTCCTGTGAGATTCTCAAAGTGTCTCTCTGGGCTGCAGCACCTCCTTCTGTCTGTGAACTCTTATAGGACTTCAGTGATTTAATGAAGACCCACCCTGAATGGGTGGGGTAACACCTCCATGGAAATTATCCAATCTGAGGTCTTGCTCACAGTTGATTGAGTCACATCTCCATGGAAACACTCAATTGAAGGATTCCAACCTAATCAACACTAATATGTCTGCCTCCACAAGACTGCATCTAAGAACATGACATTTTGGGGGACATAATACATCCAAACTGGCACACAGCCTTATCTCAGGTTCTGATTTCAGAGGAACACAAGCTAAGTTACATCTTTTTTTATCTTTTTTTTTAAAGGTAAACCATCCAAACAGTTTTTATTCATTAATATTCATAAATACACACAGCAGTTTCATTAGAGATTTCAATTTTCCTCTTCAGTTTGAATGTGGAGTTTTAGGAGAACCTTTTGCATGTCAAGGTACAGGAAGTGGAGAACACCACTGCACTGTTACCTACATTTATCTGCTAGAAGTAAAACTTAGCTAAGTGGAAATGATCATCATATGTATTTTCTTTCTTCCTTTTGAATGTACACAATATAACAAGAGTGACAGACTTGAAATTGCAATACCCAAACAAACCCAAGATAGTTACTGTCTACTTCCATTAGCAAGTATAGCACAGAGGACAATGTCTGGGTATTGGCATGTCATCAGAGAGGAGGTGGTGGAGGCTCATTTCCTCGATTACTCTCTTTTAAATTTAGGTTTTCTAAAGCAACATCTAAAGGCGTAATATCTACACAGCCCATAGCATCGAAATCTGCCATCTACCTCCGTTCATCCTTGTCTGAGGACTAGCTCTCTTCGTGCACTAAAGTGGACAGAAGGACTTCTTGGACAAACAGGCTGTGGTCTGCACGCTCATTTTCCACAGACTGGCACTCTGTTTCAGACAGTTTAGGGTCATTCAACCTCGTTAAAAGAAATTGTGAATTCTGGAGCATTTGCTGACTGCTCTCTTTGTTAGATGTGTTGATTGTTGCTGTGGATTGTGTGATTGTAGTGGTGACACTGCTTGTGGTAGTGTGCCGTGTTGTGTCGTTAGCTGTCTCCAGTTGTTGCCTTGCTGCCTGGGCGTGCTGCCTCTCTCGTCACAGCTACATCTGCAGTTGCTATAACTGAGAGGCAGAAGGACCTGAGGAATTAAGCTGTCCTGCAGAACATCTCACTCCTGATAACTGAGATAAGAGCTCAGCTATAGGCTCCATGGCTTTCCTACTGCTTGGGGAATATGAAGTCTGGGAAGAAAGTCCACCAGTAGAGCTGCTAGTAAAGTGCATCTTTGATCTCTGAGCTCGAGGACCTCCTAAGCCCCAGCCAGGATGAAACATTCTGTGTACGTGTTGAACACCACTCGATTCATCTAAATCTCTAGAGCTCTGTGTTCAGGTGTAAGGTGAGCTGCAAAGTCGTCCGTGACATGATTAGGATCACCTCCGGGTAACGCTACACAGATGGGACAAATCACTTCTGTTGATGTTTCTGTGTGTTCAGAATAATATGTTCTTGAAGACATGTCTCCGTATAGCCCATTTTTCCACAATAGTGGCAAGCTATGGAAAATAGCTTCCCCACCATAGTACAAATCAAAATCTACCCTTGTTAATATACACTGTATTGAGTGGTCATTCGTATGCCTTGTTGCACCACTTTCATAACAAGATGCACAAAGATCGTAACTGTAGCAAATTAAATGCTTATAACTGCGACCTCGAAAATTTATTGTTAAACATGCATTACAGCTGACACCTGAGCGCTCATCACGGTCCCTGACCAAACTCTGGCTCGGTAGGCAGCGCCTCCAGGGCAAGGGCCTCGGGGCTGGTTGGAGCGAGTCCCGCGCTGGCGGGGCGCCGGGGCAGGGAGTTCACTTGCCGCGGTCGGGCCGATCCGCCGCGGGAACTGGGTTATCAGAGCCCGGGGCCGCGCCCAGGCCTAGCCGAACCCGGTTGTCTGCGGGCGGGGAGCCGGGAGCAGGGCGCGGGGGCGCTCGCAGTCGTCTCTAGGCGCCCGGGCGAGCCTGCCAGGTCCTGGGCTGCGGTGGGGGTCGCGGCGGCGGGTGTGCTAAGTTACATCTTAAATGATCTTCTATTTCCTCTTTCCTCCCCTCCTCTCACTAAGTCTGTTACCCCCAGAGGAGCTAAAGAGATCCTTTCATGGTGTAAATCTGATCTTGACCCTTTCCTTCCCAAAACTCGTCAAATTCCATTATGAATCAAACTTATAGACTTACGGGTCCACAGTCCCCTTTAGTATCTGCCTCCTGTCCACCTCTGTCATTGCCTACATCTCTCAATCCTGCCCCCTCCCAGGGGAATCATTCATTTTTATACTAGTTCATGAACATGAAATTTTATTCTTAACTCAGAGCCTTGAATTACTCTCACCACTGCCTGCTTTCTCTTCCCTTTTCATTCAGTTTTCTATGTAAATATTATTTCTCTAAGAGGTGTTCCCTCACTACCATGTGTATAATAACTGCTCTTCTCCATTGATATTTATCCCTTTACTCTGTTTTAATATCTTCATAGCACTTACCACTAACTGACAGCAAACAACTGTTATTTTATTTGCTTACTAATTCTCTCCCTGTCTAAAGTGTAAGCTCCACAATGGTACAGTATTAGTCTAAATGTGTTCATAGATGGAGACTGGTTCCTGACACAAGATAGGTACTAAACACTAAACACGAAATTAATGGAGTTATGACAACTGTATGTTTATAGTAGCTGAACTCATTGCTCCATTTTTAAAGAGTTCATTGCATATTTACAATGCTCTCCTGGAAATAACATGAAAATAAATGGTAAGAGTGCTTTTGATAAAACACACAATGAAGCCCTAAATTATTTAACATAAAAAGGCTTATGTGTGTTTTAAACACTAAGTCCTTAAGGCATAGATGGGATTGATTTCATTAAATAGCATTTATGATTCCACTTCCAGCCTAATACATTGCTAGGTGATGGGGTTATAAATGCAAATAATATAAAAATTCTGTACTTAGCCAACTTAAAAAGGAGGAAAGGAAGCAGAAAAATACATAATTAAAAAAATAAACTCTAGTAACTTCTATACAAGTGATTCGAATAGAGTACTACAGGATCCCAGGAAAGAAGTGATTTATTCAAATTAAACAGGGTCAGGAAGGCAGGACTGGAATTAGGATGAGGTAAGTGAAATGCTTGCCTCAGGTGCAAGATTAAAGGGAGCACCAAAAAACACAGTAAGCAAGAATATAATACTTAATGCTGCATTTAAAATTAAAATTAAGGCAAATATCTACAATGAACAGAATATCAAAAGTTTAAATAAACACAGTTATTTGTTTTGCAACAGAAGTCATTTCCAGTCAGTCTGTAGTTCCTGGGGTCATTCTACCTTTACAGTCCTTGCCTAGGGGGTGTTATGGGGGTTAATGGTGGTACATGTACAGATTGTGCTCAACGATTTACATATAGTCATATTTTTTGATGGCAGAGTTTGTATTAACCATTTCTATTTGGCTCAAAATATGGGAGCATATTTTGATAAATATTTATGGGGTAAATATTTTTCTTTTTACTTTGTTTCATTATGGCTTGGCATGGCAGTGCAAGAGTGTAGAGGAGGTAAGATATAAATGAGGCATTGAAAGACGTACATGCAAAATTGGCAGAAAAATATTTCAAGCTAAGCAGCATGAGCAATATCGTGGAGGCACACAGATGTTCAGGAAGTAATTATTAGTTGTAAACACAAGGTTCGCAGGGAATAGAGCTGGAAATGTATATTTGATACAGGGTACAGAATGCCTAATGTATCACTGGAGTTGTTTCAATTTCATCTTTTAGGCAAAAAGAAAAAAAAAAACGGGGTCTTTGAAGGTTTTAAGCAAGGAAAAGTATGGTTCAATTTGTGTTTTAGAAAGATAGGTCTAGTGACCCAAATATTAAGGCAAACAAAAGAAATATAGATAGACCAATTATCAGGCAACTACAATAGGGTTTAAAAGAAAATTTTGTAAGGCATCAACATATAGGTAATGGTTGAAGATATATGACTGGATGAGTTTACTCGAGGGACATGTAGGGTAATAAAGATTAAAGCTAGGTGGTAACTTTTAGAATACCACATTTATACATCAGTTCAAAAAAATGTGAATAAATGAGAATGTCAACAAGGACTGCTACTTTTGGATATGCCCAACAAAGGCAATTGTATTATGAAATCTGTGTTGAGAAGTTACCTGATTATCTTAAAACCTTGATAATCTCTTTGAACTTCAACTTTGGGGAAATTTTTTCTATTCCCCCTGTCAACTATAACTAAAACCTCTGGACATTACATATAGAAAGCAATCATAAGAAGAATCTAAAGGTAGAGAGAAGGCAGACCACCTAGTGAATGCTGGGACTCCAGGAAAAACATGGTGGTGAGTCCCCTGGATTTTCTTGTCACATTTATTCCAGATTTGGAGATGAAGATGTCAGAAATATAGAAATGCCAATGGATGCAGGAAAAAAAGTCCCAACAAAATCCTGCTCTCTAACAAAAAGACAGTGGGCATCTGTGCCAATTTGAATGTATTATGTCCCCCAGAAAAAGCCATATTCTTTGATGCAATCTTGTGGGGCAGACATTTTAGTGCTGATTAGACTGGAATCTTTTGAGTATTTCCATGGAGATGTGACCCACCCAACTGTAGGTGATAACTCTGATGAGATAATTTCCATGGAGGTGTGGCCCCACCCATTCAAGGTGGGTCTTGATTACTGGAGCAGTATATCAGCTCAGACAGAAAGAGTGAGCTTGCCACAACCAAGAGGGACTCTGAAGAATGCACAGCAGATGAGAGACAGTTTGAGGATGGCTGTTGAAAGCAGATTTTTGCTCCAGAGAAGCTAAGAGAGGAAAAACACTCCAAGAGCAACTAAGAGTGACATTTCTGAGGAACTGCAGCCTAGAGAGGAATATCTTGGAAGAAAGCCATTTTGAAACCAGAGCTTTGGAGCAGACACCAGCCACGTGCCTTCCCAGGTAACAGAGGTTTTCTGGACACCACTGGCCATCCTCCAGTGAAGGTACCGATTGCTGACGTGTTACCTTGGACACTTTATGGCCTTAAGACTGTAACTGTGTAGCCAAATAAACCCCCTTTTATAAAAGCCACTCCATCTCTGGTATTTTGCATTCTGGCAGCATTAGCAAACTAGAACATATAGTTACAGGAGTCAAGATTAGATGGTATTAGTGGAGGGATAGACAAATAGATTAATTCAACTGAACCCAGAACCCAGAAATATTCCCACGCAAATATGCCCCACTGATTTTTTTTTTCATGGTTTAGAAGGTTTAAGGTTTATTAGAGGAAGAAAGCAGAAGAAAGCAAGTGGGAGACATTAGAAAAGAAAGGAAGGAAAAAATGGTTCCAGCCCTTTTTCTGAGAGCAGCATTTTTTAAAGGAAAAACCCACATTGGGTATTGGGGGGAAGGGTCTTGCTGGGTGTGTTCTGGGCTTCGATTGGGTGAGTGCTTCCCAGTTTCCACTGACTGGTTACTAGGGTTTTAACATACTCCTCTTCTTTGATATGCACTGTATTATCTATGTGGAGCAAGTAGGCCTTTTGGCTTGTTTCTTATGGGCCTATCTGATCTTGCCTTGTCCGCCCCCTGGGGTCTAGGAGCCACTGTGACTGGGATTTCTAAAACAGCCCGCAACCCTTAGTCTATGGCCCACCTGGTATCTATGAGATAAGCAGCAGAGCCCCTGGATTAGACATTCTTTCTATAAGTTAGACTCTTTTTTCTGGGGTCTGACATTCCTGCCTTTTATTTTTAATAAAAATTGGTACGGCTTTGCGTAGAATTTTGGGTTAATGCTTTAACTTAGCTCAAAGCAACTTTTGTAGGGAAAAGGGACATTGCACTCATCTCTTAGCTGCTTCCGGCTGGACATGGACGGAGTTGGGGAAGAGTTGCTTTGAACTAAGCTTTAGCATTGTTGGATTGATGTTTGGATATCTTCTGCTGGAACTGGCTGGTAGTGAGGCTTTTGCTGTGGCAGGAGCAGATTTTCAATTTCTCGTTGTAGCAGGAGTATGTTTTCAGAGTCTTGCTGGTTAGTTACAGCCGCTATTGACCTACTGATAAATTTAATTAGAGATTGTAAGAGGTAAAGAACAAAAAGGAAAATTAATATAAGGATAATTACTGGCCCCATAAGGGGGAATAGAATAGCTTGCAGAGGCATAGAAAAGAATGAAAGAAAAATTTAGAGGAAGTTTTATTAAATATTGCATAGAAAAGAATGAAAATTTGAGAGACAGTTTTACTGAATATTCCTTACTTACTTAGACTTACTTAGCAATTAAATTTTTCCTTTTTATGAGACTTTTTTT
>PVKY010002566.1:0-25023 GCA_004027775.1 Bradypus variegatus | reverse complement strand
GGGGCGGCCAGGAAGCTTCTCCAAGCCCCAGGGAGCTGGGGAGCACAAAGCTGACCCTGTCCCGGGATTGCTGGGGCCCCTCGGAAGCTCCCCATCGGTCCCAGGATAAAGCTCAAACTCCTCAACCCAGCTCCGGGGCCCTCCGTCGTTCATTCACTCATTCCTTCATTATTGCTTCTGCACTAACCAGGCAGTGTTCTCGGGCCAGGAAGACTGTGACAACAAAGCTCTGGCCTCCCTCTGCTCAAACCCCCCGCCATGCCCCTGGCGCTCGTCGCCTCCGGGCAAACTGAATAAGCAGCTCGTCCTCCTGAGCCTTGGGCCCCGGCAGCGCTCGGGGCCCTGACCCCCTCCCCTTACGGGTAGACAGGGGCTCCTGCTCGCCACTGGCTGCTCAGAACTCCCCACCTCTGAGAAGCCTGCCTCAGTCTCCCCAAACCCACGGCAGTGTCCTCGCCTTGCATCTGTCCCGCTGCATCTCGGGCAAGGCTCGGTCCCCGACGCCAGCAGGTGACGGAGAGACGGGGAAGGGCAGGAACCACGGAGCAAAGTCAGCGCGGGGCAGGAGCTGAAGGGAGGCTCCCACGGCGCCGGGTACCGACGATACACGCTAGTTGTTGTCACTGTCATTGTCATCATCGTCGTCCCTCCCACCACCTCCACCTCCACTGTCACCACCGCCGCCATCCCCACCACCATCCCAACGGGGGAACGCCCTGTCCTGATATTTACGAAACCGGTAAAAATCTGACAAACTCTGGGACAGAGGGCAACACTTCAAGAGTGACCCAGGAACGCAGCCGGTTTAACAGTCTCCGAGGCAGGCGGGGACGGGCGGGCTCACAATGCATTTAAGAACACGCTAAAATCCCCTAGTCCCCGGCACCGGGAAGCCCTCGGCAAGGTCTGAGGGCAGGGCCGGCAGGGCCCGCTCACGGGTCGGCTTTCGCGTCCCTCGCCGCCCTGCCTGCCTGGGGCAGAGCTCGCTTCTGGTGCTGGTTCTGGGGACTCTGCTCAGAAATGGCTTGGGGCAGAGCCATGGAGCTTGGGTTCAGTTCCGGAACCTTCTTTGCAGCAGAAGCTTTCTCTCACCACTTGTGTGCGCCTTGCCCAGCTTCCAGCCAGCATCTGATTTCACTGTGGGGGCTTTCCCGTGCAGGTGGGGCCCCCTTTGCTGCCCACTTGGTAGGGTGGCAATGATGGGGAATTAATGTCCCAGGGGGCAGCCGACAGGGCCTGCTGGGAGCTGGTGTGTGAGCAGCCAGGCCCTTGCCCCAGGCAGGGCAGCCACCCTGAGGGACCAGCTCCTGCTTCACTTGTGGAAACCACACTTTTGTTGTGGTTGTTGATTTAGGAAATAATCCAGAAGTCCTAAAATTGCCCCTAGGGACAGGCTGCCCCATTGTATCAAGTGTTTCTGGAGTGTTCACAGGAAAGTCGAAGGGGATGGATTTTCCCCAAGCCCCTTAAGGAATTTTCCACTTTGGTCAAAAACTTACCACCTTTATCCTCAGTTAGGAGTTTTCAGATTGAAGTGATCTTTAGGACAGCAACTGATGCAGCCGTGCTTTGGCTGTTCCATTTGTCCTTTACTTAAAAACCTTAGACACTTTGAAAAAGGTGGAGCTAAGTCACCTGTGATTATGCCCGAGTTCCGATTTAGGGTCTGCCCGCTGCCAAGAGCAGGGAAGGTCCGCGGGTGAGAGGATTAGAGTGGCCAAATGGAAAGACAGACAGATGGATGGGTGGATGGATAGACAGACAGATGGTGGACAGATAGACAGATGGATGGATGGTGTTTTCGTTTGCTAATGCTGTGATTACACAAAATATCACAAATTGATTGGCTTTTATAAAGAGGAATATTTAAGTTACAACTTTAGAGTTCCGAGGCCATAAAAGTGTCCAAACTAAGGCATCAACAAGAGGACACCTTCACTGAAGCATGGCCGATGACATCTGGAAAACCTGTCAGCTGGGAAGGCACGTGGCTGGCATCTGCTTCTCCTTTGCTCCTGGGTTGTGTTTCAAAATGTCTCTCTCCAAAATGTCTCTGGGTCTCTCTTAGCTTCTTTAGCTCCTGTGCGTCTAAGCATCAGGGTCCTCTCTTAGCTTCTTTGGAGCAGACTCTGTGCTGGCATCTCCAAACGTCTCCGAGCATCTCCAAGTGTCAGCACCAGTGTCAGCTCTGAGCTTCTCTCCAAAATGTCCCCCTCAGCTGCTCTGAGGTCCTTCTGCTTGTGAGCTCTTTAATAGGACTCCAGTGATTAAATCAAGACCCACCCTGAAGGGGCAGGGCCCATATCTCCACGGAAATAATTTAATCAAACGTTTTGCCCACCGTTGATTGAGTCACATCTCCATGGAAACACTCAATCAAAAGATTCCAACCTAATCAACACTAATACGTCTGTCCCCACAAGACTGCATTAAAGAATATGGCTTTGGGGGGACATAATACATCCAAACCAGCAGAGACGGACAGATGGCTGGATGAAGGTGGATGGTGGATATAGAAATAGTGGCCCTAATACATTACGGACATACCAGTCACCCCCTCCCATCCTCTAAAACCAGTTTCAGATGAGTGCTTATTAATTTGTGTCAACCTTGCCTGAATCCACATGTTAAATTTGCAACCAAGATTACATTAGAAAGCCTTAGTCATGACCTGGTTCCTTCTTTCCAGAGACAAAGCGCCCATAGCTGGGCTGTCCGGCCACACTTCCTCTGCCTGCTCTGTCGGTTCTGCCTCCCGGTCTCATCCTCGTAAGCCATCAAGGGCGGTGAGCTGCATCCAGATGGGATGAATGGCCGCGAGCCCCCCCACCCCAGGAGAAAGCCCCCTCCCTGGCCATGGGGCCCCCACACTCTTCTGAGGTTCTGCTTCTTTGTCTGCTTTGTTTTTAGCTTTTAACAACCCAGCACTGAGGCTCCGTTGGTTTTCTTGTTTTTAGTGCCCCACGTTTTGGGAAAATGAAACCGGTGTCTCAACTTAAATAAGTGTTCCAGCTCATGAAGCTCCAAAGCCCAAATCAAACACATAACTCAATTGCAAAGCAGCCTGACGGGGCCATAAAACTAAGCGCAGAATGCAAATACGTCTTTGGGCCATTTCAGGATTTGATTAAAACGAGAGCAATTAGGAGAACTTTGAGGCCTTTCCCGACAATTGATGGCAGAGAGTCTCCAGAGCTTTGGTGCCAGCAAGGCCTGGGGGACCCACAGACATATTAGACGGCGCTTTCAGCCAGGAGTGAAACACTTCTGCAGGCCTGGGCTCATAGAGTGGCGTCTCTTTCCGGGGCATCGTTTTAAAACATAACTTGGAAGACATAACTGTGAGTGTTTCAGCATCACTGGGGATGTTCTAGCATCTTCTGTAGCTTGGAATTAGTCTGGTTTCCAAAACATGATGCCTCCCCCTGGACACTCTTCTGTTTTGATCAGCTTTGCTTTGAGGCTTGCCCACCCCTGCTCTCCGTGCCCTCATGTCCACGTGTGGACGTTGGGTCTTTAAGACGAGAGCTCTGTGGAGGGGCTGCTCCCCTGGTTCTCTGTAATCCTGGGAGAGGGTCTTTAACATGGGGGGGGCTGCAGTTTGGAGGGAACAGACAGGATCCACCAAACATCAGAACGTCGGGCTCTCCTGCAGGAATGCTGTCGGCAGCAGTGAACTGGCCAGAGGGATTTCCCAAAGCCGCTGGAGGGGTGGGCGCCATCTCCACCACCGGCCCTGGCTCCTCCTGAGCCCTGACCGGACCCTGGCGGGGACTGTGCCTTGCTCTGGGAGGGGCAGTCCTGTACGTGGCACTGCCCCTGCGCAGCCAGTTTCCTCCAGTATTAGGAAGGCTTTTGAAAGGAAACCTGGGCTGTGCGTTCCTCCCCTCAGACCCCAGGGGACCCCCATTAGGGGCTGAATCGGATCCCCCAGAACTCATGTTCAAGTCCTACCCCGGCCCGTGGATGTTTGTAATCGGGTCACTGCAGAGGGAATTGGTTTCGCTGAAATGAGGTCGCGGTGGAGCAGGGGGCCCTGGCAGGGGTCCCTGGCAGGAGGAGGGGAGGGGCAGTGACGACGGAGGCAGGTGTGTCTGCAGGGGCCACCCAGGATGGCCGGCAGAACACCGGAAGCCGGAGGAGGCAGGGAAGGGCTGCGTGCGGGGTCGCAGGCGCACGGCCCCAGGACCGGGGAGAGCCGATCCTGCTGTTCCGGCCGTCCAGCTGGCGGTCGTTCCCGCACAGCCCCAGGAGACCAAGACGGGCCCCGGCTCCCGGCCACTGCCCTGGAGCTGAGTGTCCTTCCGGCAGATGCTTCCAGCTTCTTTTCACGTCGCCACGTTCCTACAAACCCAAAAGGAAGTTCCACGACGCCGCGGCTTGGGGCGGACTCACAGCAAGGAAAGAAGTGTGTGAAGCCGGCGTGCGCCACCCTCTCCCGTGCCGGCCATTCCCCGTCCTACCACCTTCTGGGGACTCAGAGCAGAGGCCCCCAACACCTGCCTCAGTTTGAACCCTGCAGGCCGTTCCCCACCCCAGCTCTGGCTGCCTCTTCTTTTGGGGGCTCACCCAGGCTCGGGCCTGAGTTCCCCATGCGGATGTCACATGGAGCAGACCCCAAAAATTTATGTGGGGACATTAAAACAACACCCTTTGAAGGTCATTGTTTCTTGCCTGGAGTCTGGGGCAGCATCTTCGCCACTCTCCTGCCACCTGTGCCCGCAGCAGGGGAGAGCCGGTGAATCTGAGCCAGGTCACTGCACTCCTCTGACCCAGCCCCCGAGGCCTTGGCCACCCTCTCACAGTGGACTGCCATGTCCTCACCGCGAGCCCCTGGAGGAGAGGCCGACTCTGCCCGAGCTTATGGCGCCACACTTCCGTGGCCGTCCCCGTTCAGCCACTCTGACCTCCTGGCTCTTCCTCCAATGCTCTGAGCCTTTGCATATGCTGTTCCTCCCGCCGGCCACTGTGCCCCCGATATGGCTTCCTCTGCACTGCGTTCAGGTCTCCTGTTGAGGATGACTTTTGGGAACAACTCCCACACCCCATATTCTTGCCCCCTAATGTGTAATTATTGGGTCATTTGCCCCCACCCCCGAATATAAACTCCATGAGGGCTGGGGCGACGCTCTGCTCCCTGCTCTGTCCTGGTGCCTGGATCAGCATTGGCCCCAGAGGAGCCTCTTGACAGCATTTAAAGACCCGACACGCTTGCGAACAGACGAACAGCAGCCACCACCACTGCTGGTTATCGCCGTTCATGAAAGAAAGGACAAGTCTAAGCTTCACGAGCCGGGAGGCCACGACCTCAGCATGACGGACGCTCCTTTCCGGGAAAGGGCTGGTGGCCACCTCGGCCCAACTCCCAGGAAGCGTCCACACCACCCTCGACCTAGTCCTCGGACCAGCCCCACCCGCTCGAGTCGCCCCAGCACCCCGCTCACAGCATCGGAACGGGGGAGGTGCAAGTAACTTGGTTCCCCCGTAACGTCCAGGGCCTTTTGGGGGTGCCCTGGGAGAAAGAGGAGCCAGGAGCGAGACCCGCTGGCCAGGCGGCGAGGCCTCCTGCCCTCACGCCATCCCCTCCACGGTCACCGGGCATGCGCCCCAGGCCAGCCCCCCTCGCCCGCCCAGGCTGCTGGGCCATCCTGGTGGGCAGTGCTCTTGGGGCCTGCAGGGTCGGAGCCGGTGTGGGTGGCACTCGCCTCAGCCCTGGTGCCCGGGTGAGACACCCACGTGCGCAGGTGCTCCCAGCTTCGTCCTAACACTCACCCACGCTGGGCACCGCACAATTCCGTGGCTAAATTAAATCTCTGAATGTTAAATTAATGAAGGAAGTCTAAAATATTAATGTATTCTAATTGAATATTCTCTGATAAATTACCTGAGAATTTGCAGCAATTTGATTTTACTTTCATTTCTTAAGGAACTTTTGGCAGCATAAATACAGCCATTAAAGCAATTCAAGAAAGGGAACATTTTCGGCTGAGATGAGAGAACAGTAAACAGAAAGGGTCGGCACATTTCTCTCACGTGATTGATTAAAGTGTGGAACCCAAGGCAACTGAATCGTTAAATGCCTGCCTTCTTCTCGTACCTCTGGCTTTAGCAAGGACAATGTAAATTCCCCGTGGAACCCAATGCGGGGAAACACACCACATGTAATTACAGGGGGCCAGGGGGGCTGCTGCAGGAGGGGTCCTGCGGTGTGTTTGTGCTGGGGCTGCACTCCCAGAACCCACACTCAGGGCAGGCAGGAGGTTGTGGGCTGCATGTGCCTGTGTGCGTGTACCTGCCCATGCACATGTGGGCCTGCCTGTGTGCATACCTGTATGTGTGTGCGTGTACCTGCCCATGCTCGTGTGGGCCTGCCTGTGTGTGTACCTGCCTGTGTGTGTACCTGCCCAGGCATGCATGTGCCTGCCCATGTGTGTACCTGTGCATGAATGTGTGAACCTGTCCGTGTGTGTACCTGCCCCCATGTGTGTACCTGCCTGTGTATCCACCTATGTTTGTGTACCTGTCCGTGTGTGTACCTGCCCGTGTGTGTGTACTTGCCCACCATGGTGTATGGAAAGAGGCAGGTCCCCGGCCTGCAGGGTTATGGGGAAACGGAAATGATACCTCATCTTACTGTGGGGGGAGATAGGTTATTCCGTGACTGTTACCCCAGGTTGGTAGGAGCTGCCCCCAGGAGCCACGCTTCCTTCTGGGGATGAGCAGACGAGTTCTGGAAGCTCTCCGTCCATCGTGCTCGGACTGCTCCTTCCACCCGGGTTACTGTACAGGAACATTGCCTGTAGGGTGAGGCTGACGTTCTCATGATCCACTTATGGGGAGAAAAGCAAACACAAGCAAACTCCCGAAGCACTTCCAGCTATTAATTTCTTCCCACAGGCTTTACATCTGAAGAAAACCCACTTCATTTTTCACTCTCTCTGGGTTTGAAGAAACCGAGCTTAAAGTTTCACGAGAGAAGTAAGAAATGGAACATCAGTCGCCACTGCCTTCCTAGAAAGTTGTCAAATCTGCCTGAAACCTGTTCCGAGGTGACTCCATGAGCGGCTGTGCCCTGGGAGGGGCGCCGAGGCTTGGGGGCACCAGCACCTGGCAAGGGGTGTGGCTGGAGGAGTGGGTGCCTGGCCACGCCGTGCGGTGTCCTTCAGGCGCTCAGCCCAGGTCCGGCAAACCACGGCCCCCAGGCGGAACGCGGCCCATCACCACCTGTTTCCGTAAAGGAGGCCACAGCGGGACATGGCCACGGCCACGCTGTCATGTTCTGTCCGCACTGCCACGTCTGTCCACACTGCGTTCATGCTCCAACAGCAGGGCTGAGAAGCTGCAGTAGAGCCGTGTGGCCCACAAAGCCGAAAAAATCCACTCTGGCTCTTTACAGAAAGTGTGCAGACCCCTGCCTCTGCGCACGCACTACCTGCTCACACGTGACAATGACAACTAGACTAAAACAGCCCTGCTCAAAATAGCACTTGAAATAGCTGGTTCTCTAACGGCGGCCCCCATCCACGTGCCCCCTCCCCGCGGCAGCACCCAGCAGCCGGTCACTCAGCTCTTCATGGAGGGCTATGGTGCCCGCGGCACAGCTGGGGACGAAATCAGACGTGGTCCCGCCCTGGTGGTGCCTATGTGTAGTGGGAGGAATTGGTAACAAAGAAAACATAATATGCCAGGTGGCGACATGTCATGAGGAAATGCACCATGGCATGAGAAGGTGGCAGAAGGCCAGCCAGGGGGCAGGGATGGCTGCTGCTGAACAGGGCAGCAAGTGAGGCCATTTGAGCAGAGAGAGGAGGGACTGAAGCAGCAAACCACAGGGCCACGCGCTGGGCAGAGAGGACCGGGTGATGGCCAGGGGACATGAAGTCAGGAAGGGATCCGGGCCCTGATGGAGACCATGGCACTGAGCGAGCTTGGAAGGCTCCGGAAGGTCCTGAGCTGGGCAGCAACGTGGCACAGCTCAGGTAGAAAAGGCTCCCTCTGGCTATGTGAGAACTGACCACAGGAGCAAGAGTGGAGTAGAGGGGCCAGGGAGATCTCCAGGGCTGAGGGCAGGAGGCTGACGGCCTCGCAGGTGATGAAAGCAGGACGTCCACTCCACCCGTGGAGCTCGCAGGGCGGCTTCATGCTAACGCCTAACGTGGCCGATGGCTTGGGGATGGCCAAGGGGCTAGAAAAGTGTTCTACGGAGCTGTGCTTGCACTTCTGTCAGATACGGACGGAAGGAGCAAATGCTTCTAAAGCTGGAAGAAAGTGAGAGCCTGATGGCATTTTAGCCATATTTTAATGTTTTTACCTAGAAAATATAGACATATTAGGGAAAGGTTTCAGGCAAATTCGTATCAACTATACCTTTGGAGAATTCAGAGTTTATCTTGTGAATAATAGAAATATGTATCAGTACGTTCTGGTACAATGTTGGGTAATAAATTAAGATGGGGCCTTCAGAATCATTTACATGTATCATTTATCTTCTTAGACAGGTACAATCAAAACTCATTTACTTGTGCTAATAAACTGAAAAGTGTGATGACTTAGCTAACCATTCCAATTTATGCATTTATAAAGAAATTCATTTTTATTAGTTGCCGGGAGGACAGTAGACCTCTAACCACATGTATCAAGTTTGCCTAGAGTTAATCTTGAGTTACTTCACCCGGCGTAATGTACAAACCTTGAGAGAGGGCACTTCCACTTACCCTCTCCTATCCGTTGTCTAATTGTCATATTCATTTTTGTCTTTTTGTTGTCTTCTTTGTTATATCTATGTAAATTATAAACCCCATACTCTAGTGTTATACATTTGCTTTAGAAAGTCAGTTGTCTTATATAACCCACAGGTTTTACTTTTCCGGTACTTTCCATATGTTCCTGCAGATCAGAATCGCTACCTGGTATCTTCTCTCTCAGCCCAGAGAATATCCTATACCATTTCTTGTAGCTCTCCTGGCAGTGAATTCCCTCTGTTTACCACCTATGTCTTTATTTCATCTTCATTTGTAAAGGGTAGTTTTGCTGGAAATAGAATTCTAGGTTGATAGTTTTTTTCAGCACTTTAAAAATGTCATTCCATTGCCCTGTGTCCTCCGTTAGTCCTCAGAGGAGCC
Source organism: Bradypus variegatus (assembly GCA_004027775.1). Classification (NCBI taxonomy): domain Eukaryota; kingdom Metazoa; phylum Chordata; class Mammalia; order Pilosa; family Bradypodidae; genus Bradypus; species Bradypus variegatus. Next base: position 15,901 of record PVKY010002566.1, on the reverse strand, counting down.
AGCCCTTGTTCACACTGTCGTCCCCGTAACTACTGCATCTTTTTCTCTGCTTTGGAGATTTTTTCTGTTTTTGAATTTTAGTAGTTTGACTAAGACTGAGGTATGGCTTTCTTTGTATTTATCCTACCTGGGGTTCATTGGACTCCCTAGGTATGAAAGTTTATGTTTCTCCATCAAATTTGGGAAAATTTCAACCATTATTTCTTCAAGTATTTTTTTCTATCTTATTACTTCTCTTCTTCTGGAACTCCCATTATATCTATATTAGGCCACTTGTCACTGTCCTTCTGAAACTCTGTGTGTTTCCATCCCCCACCCCTCCTCTCTGTTCTTCAGATAGGATAAGTTTTGTTGCTCTATCTTTGAATGCGCTGACCCTTTCTTCTGCCTTCTCAAATCTACTGGTAAGCCTACCCAGTGAATTTTTATTAGAGATATATTACTTTTCAGTTTTACCATTTCCATTCGGTTATTTGTTTAGAGTTTCTATTTTTTTTCTGCAGAGATTTCGCATCTATTCACTAATTATGACAATATTTGCTTTTAAGTCCTTGAACATATTTGTAAGAGCTATCTTTAAGTCCTTGCTGCTAATTCCAATATCTGCATAACCTGAGGGTTAGTGTCTATGGACAATTTTTCCTTTTGATCATGGCTCATATTTCCTCTTTTGTTCTTTTGTGTTTTCTTGACATGTATAGTAATTTTTGTTTGTATACTGGACACTGTAGATGATACACTGTAGACACTCTGACTGTTAACTTTCTCTGAAAGGTGTTCACTTTTGTTCTAGTAGAGTGTTAATTGGCTGGACCTCAAATCAAAATCTCTTTCCCCTGTAGCAGGCAGCAGCTGAAAATGCCTGCTCCGTTCCTTCACCCTCCAGCTGCTGCTCTCACCGCCTCCTTGGAGTCCCCCGTGTGCAGGCACAGTTCAAGGGACATCCCGAGATCTCGGCAGAGTTGATAAGCAGATTTGGGAATTCCCCATCTGTGGCTACATATTTCCTAGGATTTACCCCCTACTTTCCAGCTGCTTTATCAGTTTTACACTCCATTTTACCACGTCTTTGACCAGCAAGACTATGGCTTCCTGCCTGAGCTCCAGCCTCCTTAGATGCAAAGACGGGACTTTCCTCTGGGGAAAGCTTTATAACCACAGATCGTAACTGCCACCATTTCCCTCTTTTAAGGGTTAAATCTCCAATTTAGGCCCACTATTGATCACTCTTGAGTAACTTCAAATGATTGTTTTCACTATTTTGTCCAGAGTTTATAATTTTTATTTATAGGACTGTTAGTCTCCATGGTTGCCAGAAGCAGGATTTCCAATTAAATTATTTTCAAGATTGCATCTTTTTTATAAACATCTTCACAATAATCACGAAGAGATGACTAGTAGAGACGGACAAGAGGGTTACATATTCATCATTCCTTCATTCATTCAAAAACACTTAACGACATCTTCTCTGTCCCGATATTGTGCTTGTCGGGTGGCTAAGGGGGCTTTGGATTTAGTGGTGAGACAGACCAATAATCAGTGAGAAAGCAGCAACAAAGGCTTTGCCAGAGCTGCAAGGAAACTGGGTGCAATGGCACTCCACAGGGGGGCCTCTTATGGGCTCTGGGAGGTGGGGGACTCACGGGAGAGGCATTTCCAGAGAGGCAGGAAGGAGCCGGGTTGAGGAAGGTGTCAGATGCAGTGCAACAGCTTGCACACAGGGCTGCAGGTCATTGCCCTATAGAAGGTTCTAGTCAAGTCTGGAAGCGTCAGGCAGCCCAGCATAGCTCACGTTTGCTGTGCCAAGGGGCAGAGTCATGGGGATCCATGTAACATGCTAAGCAGTTAGAACTTCTCCTGAGGACAATGGGGAAGCCATGGAAGGGACACACGGCAATCCACGCACTGGGAAGGTCACCTTGCTTCTACGGGACCCTGAATAATGACCACAGCAGCCACGTGGACATAACTGGATACCCTCAGAAGACTAGAAAATAAGTACCTAGGCAAACGCAATGATAAACTGCTAATCGGCTAGCCCAGCAAACATTCTGCAGGGATAACACCGAATTAGAATGGAGCTGTCTCCACTGCATGTATTCACACATTCAATGAACATTTATGGGGTGTCTACCCTAGGCTTGGCCTGGGAACAATCACTGTGCCCGCTGCCAACATCTCGTAAGGTAGACCCCAGTGCAGGGCAAGTCTCACTTGTTCAACGAGCTTCTGAGCCCGTGGAGGGCAGGATGTACTTCCTTTTACCTCCACGTTCCCCAGAGACCTAACACATCTCCCTCCTCAAAGAAGGCCAATCGATATTTGTTGGTCGGATATGAATCGATGTGCACAAAATGGGAACCAGATTTATTGAGGGAGTGAAGAAAACTTTCTGCTTCAATCAGCATCAAATCACTTGAGTTGTGGGTGTGAGTATCTGATTCTAACAATCCTTTCCAAGCCACCTGGAACTGGATTTTTGTGACTGCTCTGCTTTAGCAAAGGCCACCTGCCTGTTTTCTTCATAGAGCCATCTTTGCACTCAGCAATTATGTCACAACTGCCTTTCCAGAGTCTTCTATTCAGGGCTGAGCTGTTTGTCCAGGGCTCTCTGGACAGGGCCCCAAGGACTGATTTAGGCTTCTTGTCTTCTAAAATATCATCATTCCTGTGTCTTGTCTTGAGTCAATTCCAATAGTTTCTCTGTACACCTCTTGGTTAACAAATTCTGAATTTCTATTACTCAGCAGGAAGTGTATCCTCTTTTTAGAAGTTTGATTTTATCCTCACTCTGCCAACCTGCCAGAAGTCCAGCTTAACGCACACACTAGATGGGGCTTCTCCAAACCCTCCCCCAATCTGTGGGTGCAGAGCTCACAACCGTCTCAATAGTCACAGGACCAAATGTAGAACCCCGAACGGAAAGCCCAGCCTGGGGTTTCTTCAAGGCCGCACAGGAGAGCGCTCAAACTCACCCTCTGAACCCCCACACCCAGCACAGGGCTTCAAACCCCACAAATGGCCACAATGGAAAACTACGTGGCACTCTGGACCAGAATGCAGGCCCAGTCGGCTCCTGCTGACCTTTTACAGTCTCCCTTCTGCCGTTCCCACAGTTGCCCGTGAGGAATAATAAGGACCCCACCCCACTTCCCGGGGGGTTCATGACACTGCACTGTCCCTCGTCTTCCGTGAGAAGCTTGGGCAGCCTGAGGCTTCTCGGTGGCATTTCCGCGCTGCCATCGCATTGCCTCAGTTGCCACTACGTTTAGACCGTGGTCCAGCCCAGGGCGTGCCGCACGCTTGGCCCTGGGGCCCCCTGGCTCCGGCAGCTCAGCGAGCGCGATAGCCCGGACCCCACAGGCCTCCCCCCTGCACGGTGGAGCTGCAGGCTGTGGAGAACCCCACTGCTGCTCCCCGTCAGAAAGCCTGTAATTAGCATCAGATTTTTGCAGAAGAACATTCTGCCTCTCCCTCTCCTTCCCATTTTTTTCATTTAGCATGCTTTATCAGAATGAAATGCCTTAATGAGTGCAGATCGCAGCTGATCCCAGCTGCGCCCCAGAGCGCCGGCACATGGCCTCCTGCACCCCATCAAGCTACATTCACGCTCACTGGGACCTGGGCTCCTTTCTGGAGCAACCTCCCCCGAAACTCTGGCAGGAAACTCATCAACTTCCTGTAGCTCGAAACAGGGATAAGACAGCACCCCCAAAACTACCATCTCTGCTGGAGAAGGATGTAATGGGGGGTGGTGGGAGAAAACGGGGGAGTGAAGATGTGGGTGTGCACTGTGCACGTGAAGTGGGGTGTGTGTGCTGAGCTTGCACACGACAACTGGGGGCTCACCTGGAAGAGACACCTTTACAGGAGCCACACTGGAGAGTTCACGTCCCCTTTGCTGATGATACCCCTTCCCCTGGGCTCAGCCTGGGGCCTGTCCCGGGGCGGGGGCCGTGGAGGAAAGCCAGCGGGACGCCCCATTAGCCTGAGAAACCAAGAGCCGGGACGAGCGGCTCGGAGCCCTCTTGGTGAGCAGGTGAGCGCTCAGCACAGACTGCGCCCATTGCTCATTCGTTCATTTACTCATTCATTCATTCATTCATTCATTCAATAAGCAGAGTGCCTGCAGGACTGTTTAGAACACTGGGGTCCCCAGCGAGGTCTCTGCCTTTGGGAAGCCTGATCTTGGATAGTCAGCAAGTAGAATAGCTACTAATGCAAATTCAGGTGGCAAGGTGCTAAGTCCGTCAGGGAGGGTGACGGGGTGAGGAGAGCCCAGGCGTGGGAAGGGCTGAGACGCTGGATCTGCCGGTGGCCATGGGCCATCAGGGAGGAAAGGACACGGGCTGTTCTCCTCTCTAGAAAGCAGCCGTTCACCAATGTGCTCCCCGTTCCTCCCAGGCACAGAGCCGGACTACATCTCCCAGTGGTCCCTGCAGTCTGATCTGGCCACGTGACAGGATCGGCCAATGGGGTGTAGGCCAGGTGGTGCCCGCCTCCTCCGAGCTGGCCAATCCTCACTCTCTCATCCCCCATCAGCCAGAGGCAGAGGACCTGGGAGAGGACTCCTTGAGTCCACGACGTAGAAGACTGGGTCCCTGAGTGACTGTGGAGCCAAGCTCCCCCCACCCCCTTCCAAATGGCCTTTGACATGAATGAGAACTAAACGTCTATTATGTTTGGGCTCTGAAAATGTGGCGTGCTCCTTGGAGCAGTTTGCCAACCCTAACCCTCATCTCCTGCTCACAGCCCGTTATGGAGGAGACGCCCCCTGGCCTGGAGGGAGCCCTCCCCGCAGGGGCTGCCGGACAAGTCACGATGTGTGACGAGCAGGTGACACGTTATCTTCAGACTGCAGCAGCGCAGCGGACGATAAAACAGAAGACGCAGCCTCCCAACACGGTCAAGTTGCCAGAGATGGTTTCCTGGTGCCGTGGATTTGCAGCTTTTCTCATTCTGATACCTAAAGCCAAATTCACACGCCTTCCCCCCATTTCTAGTTTGGAAATGTCAATAGCAAAGAGAGTCTTCAGGAGCCTGTGTCTCCAGAAGCTCCCGGCCCCTGCTGCCTGCTGCTCTCCCAAGCCAGGTTTTCCAAGGTTCAACTGGGGAGCAGGTGGAATCCCTCGGGGGAAACTGTCCACACTCCCCAATCAGAGCCCTCAGATGCACAGAAGGGCCACTGTGCGTGATGTCTCGAGAAGTGTGCCACATCCACACGGCGACCTGCCAGCAGGAGGCCCGAGCCCCTGCTGCCCTGCGCCAAGCTGGCCTTTGGGACAGACACTTCCCCAGCCCCGAGGTTCTCAGCCCCTGGCATCACTGGAAGGCCGTCAGACAAATCCACAAAAGCACCTTTTCCTCCATTGTGCAGCAAAAGACAGACATGGCAGGGCCACGAAACCCAAATGATCACACCAGCGAGGGGTCTGGGGCGGCCAGGCCCTACCCGCCCTCCTTCCTTCCCTGCGGGGACCTTCTGCGAGCCTGTCTGCAGATGGGAGGGGAGGGAAAGGTCCACGTGTCTGAACTAGGCCACTAACGCCAGGACACCGGCCACCCCAGCAGTGCTGACACACGTGCTTAACGTCACACACGTCCCGGGTGTGAACGATGGCAGCCCCGACATCCGTTACTCTCCTACTCACCAAACGACGGGCCTGTGAGGATGGCGTGGGGCAAACTTCCCGGAATCTAGGAAATGAGCTGGTTCAGGATTGGCAAACTGGCGCAGGGGCCAAGTCTGGCCCACTGCCTGTTTTTGTAAATAAAGTTTTACCGGAACACACCCATTAGCTTATATCTGGCTGTGACTGGCCTTCACTCAGCATCTGTGGAGGTGAGTCATGGCGCTAGAGGCCCAAACTATTTACTGTCAGGCTCTTTACGGAAAACATTTGCCAACCCCTGAGTGAGATGACAATTTTCTACAAGAGGTGATATTGGGGTAGTGCAAACACAAGGCGTTAAATAGAACCGAATCACACAACTGAAAACTCACACCCTCTCCAATTTGCTTTCAGTGTTGGTGAGATTCAAAGAGCAAGTCGGTTTGGTTCCAGGGCATCTTTGAAAGGCTCTGATGCTTGCATGTGGCCTCTGGGTGTAGAGAGATGACAGTTATCTGAGTGGAGCTTACTAGCACTGTTGTCTTTGCCTTCTGCTTGTTTTTACAGTGAACTTTCAATGTAACAAACGATCCCAGTTTTCTAATTGCGGTCTATTATAAAGGCCCCTTTTGCAACAAACATTTACATTATAAAAGGAATCAGAGAGAAATTTGAAGTCAACTGCCACACGAATGACAGGTGGATACAGCAATCACCTGGAAGGTAGTGAGAGTGAGCACAGTTTGGGGACCCTGGAGCTGAGTCTTCCCCACTGGGGGTCCCGGCTAACGTGCCCACAGGGGCTGAGCCCCGTGCAAACCACACGCAGGTCGGGTTGCCATTCTCGTGCTTCACTCAAATCCTTGACACCGTGTCATGGTGAAAATTTCGAACCCAGCCAGCAACCTAAGGGGACAGGGGTGCTCAGCAAAGCCAAACCCTGCAGCAGGTGATGACCCCAACAGAAGGCTCTGGAAGGAGCCAGTCGTGAGAGCTTCACACTCGCGTCAGGGAAGCCAGGGTGCCAGGCTGCCTGCAGTCCCGTCAGAGCACTAAATCACCTGTCATCCTCGCCGCCCTCCTGGCTGGTCAGCAGCCCCCTGCCTACCACGTTAGAGACGCAAAGAATTACCAGGAGCCGCTGCAGGCTCGCTGCTTTCCTCGGTTCCCTCTCTGTATTTTAAACACACAATTCCATCTTTCCAAGTCAAAAGGAATGGGAAACAAAACAGGGGCTAGTGTGCACAAAGAATGAACATGCCCCATAACAGCACTCCGGGGACCCTCGTTTCCAGAGGAGTGGGGTGAGGCTTTCCCACAACGGATGGGAATCATTTAATGGGATTCTCACCATCATTCTATCAAATTATTGCTCAGATTGGGTTGCAATTTTCTTCAAAGGGAAGAAGAAAATGTTAGTTGATGGCCTTGGTTATTGAAATTCAAATTTGTAGAAAGAATCTCTCCTTCAGGAAAAGTAAACTTGGGGTCCCCGGGGGGCACCCAACAACTCCAGACGTGTTTTCCACACTAGTCCCGCGTGGTCGGTCACATCACTGCTCACTTTGGCCACCCCAGCCCCAGCCTCGTGTCCCCTGATTTCCCATCCTCATTGCGACACGCGGTCATTTCACCATCCGATATCTTAGCCATAAATGGAAAGGGATGAGAACGATCGGACCAGAGAGAGAACACCCAGAGGTCAGAGGCCACCAGCCAAGTTCCTGCCCCGACTCTTTCGACACCCAAGGGCACCCACCGCAAACAACCTCGAGGTGGCCCTTCCGCCTTGGGCGCAGGCCCCTCTTCTGACTTGTTCTCTGCTCGGTGTCTGACTTATCCAATGGCTGAAGAGGTGCAACCTTGGCTTCCTTAGACACCGAAGGGTGCCCTGCCCTGTGCTCTGGAACCGTCCATCGGACCTGATCTGCAATAGCCAAAGAGGAGGGGCCAGGGCCGGGTGCCCCCTGGGCTTTCCCCGCAGGGGCCGCGGCTACTCACCCGCACCAGCAACTGCGGGAAGGGCCCGCGGGAGTTCTCCGGCACGTTGACGGGGGGGATGACCCAGTCCCGCTTCCGCCGCCGCAGCCCTCGGGTGCTCGGGTGCTGGGGCCACAGCATCGGTGCGTCGCTCGGCGGCTGCGAGGGGCCCAGGGCCGCGCCTTTCCCTCCTCTCTGCAGCAGGATTGGGGAGAGGCGGGGAGAAGTCAAAGAAGCCGGTTAAGTTTTGCACCAAGGAAAGGGTGAGCATTGGGAGCCCCCGTGACACCCCAGAGGAGACGGCGGCGGAATCACGCCGGGGAAGTGGCTACATGAGAGGGGAAAGAGCCCGTCCCTCGTCTCCACACACAGGCGGAGGACAGAGCTCAAGGGGGAAAGGATCCATGAATGGGGGCCAAGAAAACACAGGGGCCGCTCAACCCAGAGGGTGGACCAGGGCTTTTAAGGCTGAAAGCACTGGAAGAGATCACAGAGGAAAGGACTGACATATTTTAATTTAAAGCTCCCGTTTATGAAAACACGCCCAAAGAATAGTCAATACACTTGGAGAACATGATGTGCAACAAATCTGACAAAGGGTTAATAGTTTAACTATTTAAAAGACTCTTACAAAGCAAGAAGGAAAAAAAAATGAAAGCTTTTTTTAAATAGGAAAAGAACATGCATAGACAATTCATAGCAAAATAGACATAAATGATCAATAAGCTTACGAGATATGTCCACCTCTCCCAGTAATCAAATAGTGCAGATTCAAGCTGTGATGTTATGGGGTCACACGGGGGGTCGTTTTTGAGGCTCTCAGTATCCACCGGGGAAATGCTGGGAGAAGGGCTGTGCAAGCTCAAACCCCCACAGACATGGCAGCGTCCAGCTCATCCCAGCCAAGGGCCACTGCTGCGGCTCCAAACGTCCACTCACGGTCTCTCCTACTGAAGTAACAAAACTAAAAACACGAGGGCCCCCTTGGGTTATCAGAGCAGCGAGGCAGCTGCGGGTGTGGACGTCGGCGTTAAGCAGACCGGGGGCCTGACTGTGCGCCCGATGTTCGTGTGGTGTGACACACAGCAAGTCGCTTAATTTCTCTAGGTCTCGATGTCTTCCTTTATAAAACGGGGACCATGATGATTGCTCCAAATTCCAGGGGCTGCTCTGGGCTTTCGATGAGATGACCCTGAGTGGACGCTTGGAGCTGCAGCAGTGGCCCTTGGCTGGGATGAGCTGGACGCTGCCATGTCTGTGGGGGTTTGAGCTTGCACAGCCCTTCTCCCAGCATTTCCCCGGTGGATACTGAGAGCCTCAGAAATGAGCCCCCGTGTGACCCCATAACATCACAGCTGGAAATCTGTCCCAATGAAACCACGAAGTATGTGGACAAAAATCATCATATACAGGTGTTCCCTGCAGAAGTTTTGATAATAGCAAAAATACCAGAAAAATATGGATGCCTGAGAGCAAATAATATTTACATGCAATATGCCATTTTCATATCTTTGGATAGTGCAGTCTTACAAGTTTTGCTTTCAAGACTGAAATGAAGAAAGGACGCTAAAATCATGGTGAGTGGAGAAATGGAACCAAAGTCTATACAAGTCATGATCCCTAATTTTTTTTTAAGGATAAAGAAAGAATTGGGAAAAACTGCATTAAAACGTGAGCACTGGTTTTCTCTGGGTCACCAGTGAGTTTTCTGTTATGTCATTTTATTCTCTTTACTTTGACATGTTTTCTAAATATTATAATGTGCATGAATTTTCATAATGAAAAGCCGGCAGAGCTGCAGATACACACAAGGCACACGCACGCAGGTTGCATCGTGTCTATTTTTTGGCGTCCCATATGGCGTGTCTTTGCACTGCTCCCTGCTGTTCATTTTACCCCGAGTCTCGGAGCTGGTGGAACCCCAAAGGACATGCGGCAAAGACGGACCCAGGAGCAGGGCAGCCGCACGGCAGGGCCACGGCTGCTGGGAGGCGGCTGACCCAGGGCCCGAGCTCCTGCCCCCTCTCCGGTCACAGCCACCCACAAGCTGAGCGGGGACGCCCTCCAAGGATGGAGCCCCCTCTCCGCTCCCTTTTGCAGAGGGCTGCAGAGCAATAAGTCAAATACGTGTCGACACATCCACCTCCTTGGGGCACAATAAAAAATTCCTATATCCACCTCCAGATGCTCACACTTAAAATGCTATTAATGGAAAATTCCGCCTGGAAGAGCCTCCTGGTGAGAGGTCAGCCCTGGGTCACCCCCAGCAGGCTCCCAGGCGTCTCGTCCTGTTGAGCTTGTGAGGGTTTCAGGCTTTCGCGAGTTTGCAGCTATTTAAACCCCCAGGTTTCCCACAGGTCACTCCCCACCCTCTGTTTAGAATGGAGCAACACGAGGTGACCTTAACCTCTGGAAATACGACCTTTCGTGGTCGCGCTGAGTGTCCCGCCAGTGAGCGCACCGCCTTGGGATAACCGAGGGGGGTTCCTCTCTAGACCCCGATGACCATCCTTGTCCTGCGTCCTCTCCCTGCCACCGAGGACTCGGGGGCTTCCCACGGCCTTGCACGCGTTTATCCTCGGACGAGCACGGCGTGAGCCCGCCCCCGCTAGAAGAAATCCTACGTGTCCTCCAAGACCCGGTCCCAGGTCAAACGGCGCCTCGGCGGGGAGCCTGGCCAGACTTTCGCCCCCATCCACCTCCGACACTGGCAGGTGCGGGCCACTTCGGCAAAGCTTCGATGACAAAGGTCAGATTAATTTAATGCTAGAAGTACCTTGAAATGGCGCCAAAATAGTAAAAAAACAAAAAAACACAAAAAAACACCCAAAACTAGCAGCCCCCAAACAACAAAAACACAAGGTAGTGTGACTGCGCGCTGCGCTCTTAGGTTCCAGGGCAGCTGACTGCTGTTCCCCGCGGCTACCCGAGTCCCCCTGAGCCATCTTGGTAGAAAGCATCGTCGTGCCCATTTACCAGGGAGGAAAGTGGGGACAGAGAGGCCAGCGGCTTCCTGTGGCCCGGAGCACAGCAGGCGGGGCAGGCTTTGGCCCCCAGGCGAGTGCTTGGCCAGGTGCCCCCCTCCTCCATGAGGTGACCTCCACCCTCCCAGTCCCCACAGGGGTTGGGGGTCAGGGTCGAAGTCTAGGTTGCCACCTAAAGGCGGGGTGCCAACAGCAAAGGGGGTCTGTGTGATGACTCCCGCACCCAGGAAATGTGCCACAAACCCTAGACTGGGGGTGAGTGGGAGCCCCTAGCCAGAGAAGCCTCCAGCCTCCGCTGGGCCAGGCAGCTGGGGAAGCAGGAGGGGTGTGGGGGTCCATGCATGTGCTTGGCGAGCAGGCGGGGGTCAGGGGAGGGAAGGGCCCTGGGACCCCCAAGGCGGCACAGCAGGGGTCCTCCGGGTCGGGAGTGTCTGCACCCCCACCACTGGTTGGAAATACAACTTTGAGCCCCACCCCAGACCTTCTGGCTCAGAGTCCCTGGGCGGGGGTCCTGCACACAGCCCCCAGGTAAAGGGCTCTTCCCGTGATTCAGATGCACAGCCAGGGGCCCCTCAACCCACAGGAGGGAATTAGGGTCACCTGCCATGCAGGTGGTTGCCTCTGGAGGTGTGGATGAAGGCAGCAAGCCAGGCTGGGGGCAAGTAAAGCTCCGGCCAAGGTGACGGGGTAGGGGGCTCAGCCCCGGCCGAGGGTGGTCCAGGCCCTCCCTGGCCTGGCGCCCCATCTCGCAGACGTGCGGGCGCAGGGACGGCTGGTCAGCGTCACCTGGCGGTGTTTTGGCACCAGCAGAAGCTCACGTGAAGCCTCTGGATTTCAGACTCGGAATTTTAAGGGCCCCAAGCAGCCACTGGGAAAAAAAAACCCAACTGCTTTATCTTCATTTGCTTAGGATGAGCTTGCATGGCGTTAATTTCCCAGTGTTGTTTAAATAAATCGCACATATTTGCTACTATTTTAAAGCTGTGAGACAAATGTAATAACAAAATCTGGTGAAAATCAATGCCAGACCTGCTCAGGCTTCTGCCTGGAACGTGCCCCCACTTCTCTGGAGGAGCAGGGAAAATGTCAACAGTCGTTAGCAGCCATCCCGCAGAACCAGCATGTTCTTTTTTTTTTTTTTTAATTCAGTTTTATTCAAACACATGCACATAACATACATCATCCATGGTATACAGTCAACCGCTCACAGTATGATCATCTAGTTATGCGTTATCACCGCAATCTATTTCTGAACATTTTCCCTACATCAGAAAGAATCAGAACAAGAATAAAACATAAAAATGAAAAAAGAACACCCAAACCATCCCCCCATCCCATCTCATTTGTCATTTAGTTTTTATCCCCGTGTTTCTACTCATCCATCCATACACTAGATAAAGGGGGTGTGATCTACAAGGTTTTCACAATCACAGTATCACCCCTTGTAATCTACATTATTATATGATCGTTTTCAGGAGTCCAGACTGCTGGGTTGGAGTTTGGTAGTTTCAGGTATTTACTTCTAGCCATCAGCATGTTCTTTTGAACACGCAGTCATCTCGGGCCCATTCAGAGGATGCCTGCAAACAGGGGGGCACGTATATACTAATTAGAAATAATGTCTCGGTCACTCTTAAAAATATTTTCTAACAGATGACGCCTGCTGATTTTCCCCTGCATTCCTGTATTTGGTGTTTTTGAGCAAATGATGACTGAGTTTTGGTTAATGATTTGAGCGAGACCTTCATGTCACCCTTACTAAAAATTATACATGTATGGACACGTGCACATGTACACAGCCCTATACATGTATATGTATATGCTCATGCACACTGATGCATTCCCTGTGCCTATATGAAGGCGTGTATGTGATGCATGCATGCACATTTATGTATATCTGTGTATACATGTGTCTATGCACGCATCGTTTGTATGCCTGTGGGTGTGTAACACATCAGGGGTTTCTCAAAACCATCAGCTAAGAGCAGGACAGAGGTTTGCGGTACCGGGTTGAACAGCAGCTCTGCACCCCTTTACCCCCATCCACGTCCACCCAGAATCCACAAATACGACTTGTTTGGAGATTGGGACTTTGCAGATGTGATTGGCTGAGACAGGGTCGCACCGGAGCAGGGTGGCCTAAATCCAACAGGACTGAGGTTCCTACGACAAGAGGGACGTTGGGACACAGACATGGACGCACAGGGAAGAGGCCGTGTCGGGGCAGAGGCAGGGTGGGGAGAGGCAGCCACGGGCCTGGGGAGCCCAGGAGCCGGCCACTGTCAGAAGTTAGTGGAGAGGCCTGGAAGCCCCCCACTACGTCGGCACCAGGCCATGGGCTGTGCTCAGACCCCCTTGCCCAGCTGCTCCCTCTCACCCCAGACTCTGCTCACATCCCCTCCTCCGGGGGCCTCCGGGGACCCAGGCCCGGTGCCTGTGCCTGCCCCCTATGGCAGCAAAGGAAATGCCAACACATGGGCTCTGGGGCTTGGGGACGGGGATCCCACGACTTCCTGTCTCCCGTCATGTGCTCTGTCTGCAGCAAACTCAGCAAACAGACTTGAAATGACTCACTCCAGCTGCGAGTCAGGCTCTTGGGCAGCTCTGAAGGTGCTGAACCAAAGCCCCCCAGGCTGTGCCCTCAAGTGCTCACGTCTGGGTGCAGGGGAGCCAGGCCAGGAGCCCCGGGCAGGGGGAGGTCACGGGGGGGGGCACAGACCAGCCGTGGGCCAGCACTGGTAGCTTCCTGGGTGTGCCCTCACTGATCCTCGGGACAGCCTGCAGAGGACACCGAGGTGCCGGGGGACGTCCGGCCAGCCTACAGCCTGGCCTCACAGCCACGTGGACCACATAGCCTGGCACCGGAGCACACCCTCCCATCCCACCCCTTCCATGGTGATAGTGAGGACAGAGCCAGAAACCGATGCAGGGCTCGCCTGGGTGCGGGGCTACAGGCTGGTCAGTCCACCGAGGAGAGGAGCCGGAGATGCTTCCCAGAGCACTGCAGCCGGCGGGGCACGTACAGGTGAATAGGAGTGTGTCAGAGGGATCGAGGCGGGAAGGACAGGCCGAGAAGGGGCAGGGTGCAGGCACGGATGTGGGGGTGCCCCGACAGAGGCCAACGCCATGGCTGAAGGAGAGGGGTGGTGGCAGAATGAGGGCAATGCCTCCTCCCTGGGGGTGGGCACATGGGGAAGACCCTCCAGGAAGCATGTGGGAATGATGGGGGCTGCAGCCCTGTGGTCAGGAGAGGAAACCAGAGAAGTGACAGAGCTGTGGCTGGGGAGGGACAGAGGTGGGGGTGGGAGCCACAGAGCTGCAGAGAGGAGGGGGGAGGGGAGACTCTGCCTCGGCAGGAGCCCACCTGTTCAGAAGGGGGAGGGGCAGGCAGATGTAGAGTTGGTGGATCTTCTCTATGGTTCAGGTAAGGAAACTGAGGCACAAAGAGGAGAAAGGCTCTGTCTGGCCCGCAGGAGCAGGGAGGGTGGGGGAGGGGTGGGACCGTCCTGGGGCCCCCAGGGGGAGTGCAGGTTCTATGACCTGCCCAGGGGCTCCAGGGCCAAGTCCCCTGAGGCCGCACGAGGCGACGCTGTCTTCCCGAGCAGGGAGACGGGGTGGGGGTGTGTGCGGCCGGCTTTCCAAAGCCGGGCGGGGGTCCCGAGAAAGGGTGGGCAGGCCCAGCACCCATGTCCTTCCCCTCGGTTCCCTCTGGACTGCGACGGCGTGGCTGTCTGCCTGGGCACCGGAGCCCGTGCTCCACTGAGGCAGGAATTCCAGGGCCGATGGAAGGGGCAAACCCGCCCCCCAGGGCAGGGTCTAGCCGGCCCTCCGGCCACCACGCGTGCCTGGGGCGGGGAAGCCAGTGGTGGGTGAGTGTGTAAGCGTGGGCGAACCCAGCAGGGATGAGTGTGTCAATGTGTGTGAATGCACGTAAGCACAGGTGAATGGAACTGGGAGTGAGTGTGTAAGTGTGGATGAAGACAAATGGAGTGTGTAAATGTGGGTGAAAGGAGTGGAAGATAAGTAAGTGTGGGCAAAGGAGCTGGGATGAGTGTGTGTGAAGAGAACCAGGGAGTGTAGGTGAAGGGAACCAGGGTGAGTGTATAAGTGTGCGTGAAGAGAGCCGGGGTGAGTGTGTAAGTGGGTGGAGGGAGCCGGGGCGAGTGTGTAACTGTGATTGAATAGCTCTTAGGAGATAGACGCCAGCTGAGGACAGCCCTGAGCCTGAGGGGTCCCTGACTTTTCCGTGGGAGCCACCCCCGAGTTTACCTTGCTCGGGCGAGTCTGGGGTCTGCCTGCCCGGCCGCCCTTCGTGCCCTGACCGCACAGGAGGGTGGGAGGTGGGCTCCTGCAGGATGCCTGGGGGTCCCAAAGACACGAGGCCCACCCCGGGCCAGCCTGCTGGCCTCCCAAGGCCTTGACTTGGGGTGCAGCTCCCCACAAGAGGCAGGCGAAAGCAGTGGCAGCCGTGGTGGCGGCAGCAGTGGCCACTGTGCCTGAGGAGGCCCCACAGGAGGTCTCGGCCCAACACCATTTCCGACGCCCTAAATCTGTCTGCTTCTCAGTCAGCCGTCGTCACTGAGCGTCTCTCATTTCGGATCACCTCTGCCCACCACTTCCTAATCAGCTGTGCCTGGAATCGGACACGTTCTGCTGAGCTGGTCTAAGCAGGTGACTGAGGGGGGCTGGAGGCTGTGGGGGGTCAGCTCTGGGCAGAGCTGCTCAGCCTGGGACCTGGTGCCACCTGTGCCCTCCTGAGCCTCAGTTTCCCCACTGAGGGATGGGATGGGCACTGAGCTTGGGGCAGTGGGCGGCAGGAAGCAAAGGGGGGCTGCCTCCCATGTGTCTTCCTGGGGCATCCGTCTCAGTCATTTGTGGGGGTTTCCTGGGCAACACAGATACACTACGGTGTTGCACACAAGCAGACGTCAGGTCGTCAAAGAGGAAACGACATTTTGTGCGTGCATGGCGGCTCTGGCCGGCCCCTGTGCCGTGCGTCTGGGAGGGCCTGGGCGGGGGGCCCAAAGACCCCACCAGACCGAGCTGTCTCTGGCCCTGGTGTTCCTTTCTCAGTGGGGTTCCCAGCCACTCGCAGACACAGGCGTAAAGAGTGGGGGTGACAAGTTACGTACCCCAATGGGACATGCTCTTTGCTCTGCATTCCTGCGGGTGTGAACCTGTAAACGGGGCTCCCGGAGAGGTGACATCTAGTCACGGTGAGGGCCCAGCTGACCGAGGTGGTCAGTTCACATTAGCGACGGCCCCGCAAAGAGAACCAAGAAGTCACGGACACCAGACAGCAGAGGGCACAACGCCTGACGGGAG
>PVKY010002565.1:0-24970 GCA_004027775.1 Bradypus variegatus | reverse complement strand
CACCTAGAAGGAACAATCAAATCAAATTACTGACATGAATTAGAGAACAGGCTTGAGCAGCACTGCTGGAGAGAACACTGATGACGTTAGCCCAGATGTGCACAAGCCCACCGCAGACCTCCAAGGCCCCGCCTGACCATCCCCGCCTCCCTCTTCCCCCCAGGATCGAGGACTTTCTGGCCTAGTCTGAGTGCTCTTACCAAGGACCCCAAAGGGTTAGAGACAAGCACAGAGCAATAGCCTCCGAACGCTGGAGGAAGGGGAGGAAGGTTAGTTTGCAAGACCATGCGCTGGGAGCACCAGCTGCAGAGAGACCACACGGAAGCCCGAGGCGTTACCTGGGTGCACAAGGCCGGTGCCAGGAACTCATTAATATACTTAACAGGCCTGGAGACACCTGACCAGTCGAGATCAACAGGAGGAAAAAAGAAAGACTCAGAAGAGAACTGGCTAGGACAGATGCTCAGGTCAAAGAGAGAAAACAGGAGGAGGGCAGGGCGAATAGTGCAGGGACCGTGAGTTCACCCACCCGATAAAGAATAACTCACTGAGCACTGACTACAACCCAGGCACAGTGCCACCCCGCTTGCAACAAGGACCCAGAGGCTCTTAACTGCTGCAGCAGGTGGGAACCTTTTCTAGGACTCAAAGCAGGAGCAGATACAGTTCTTCCGTCGTCTTCCGACCACATGAATACCGACTCTGGCCCAACATTTCTCACTCTATTTTAATCACCAACTTCTTCCCCAGACTTTAGGACTCTCATCATAATTGCCCCCCACCCTGGGAAATTCTAACCCCATGGGCACACTGCACATTTTAAGATTTTCTCCCCGCCTGGGGGTGATGGTGCCCCCACTGAGAAGGCACTCCAGCCCTCTCTGCTTCTGTGTCAGTCACGCAGGCTTTATCTATCAACGGGAAAGTTGCCCAAACACTGACAATCTGAATAGAGGAAGAGACCTTGCTTTGCTACACAATAATTGTAATAGCACAATTACTATGACACTTTACATTGCATTTTTCATACTGTGTCCTCAAAATCCAGTCAACAAAAAGAGCAAACTTTCTGTTGCTCTAAATGGACAGATCCAGAGGTCACCAGTAACGACAAGCCTTTCCCGAGACCCTCCTTAGCCGCCACCTTTCTGTGAGACTAGATCCTTGAAGAGGCTGTCGGTCTAAAGACCCACGGAAACACCTGGGGGTGGGTGAATGGGGCTTTTTTTAGTACTGGCTGAGGGTCCTCCTCTCCTTAAGGTTCTTGGAATGACCATGAAGCAGACGTGAAGGAGAGTGGAGACAGACTGTGACAGGAACAAGGAAACCCCCAACCTTGGGGTTAGAGGCTCGAGTGCTGGCATCGTTAAGCCAACTTTCCCGGCTCTCTAGTGTGCTGGCGCAGGGACTCTCCATTGCCATTATGGACCTAGGCAGAAGTTCACCACCCTCCAACACAAGCCCCCAGGGAGGGAAGCAGCCATGGAAGGCCAGGGGCAGGAGCTTGGGGGCCGCCCTGTACCTTTCCCCATGTAGCGTGTCTTGTCATTGTCCCGGAGCTCAAGGGCCTCATAGATACCAGTTGAGGCACCACTGGGCACAGCAGCTCTGAAGAGCCCTGGATGGGGAGGGGGAGAAGGAAAGCAAATAGTGTTGATTAAGAAACAGTCCCAGCACACACCTTGGTTCCCCCTCCTGCTCACAGATGGTTCCGTCCTTAGGAAATACCGCCACTTCCTTCTACCAACTGGGGGACTCAAACGGTCTTGGTCTGCTCTTCCTGCCTTCCACGTTTTTCTCATTCTGCTTTTGCGATGCAATCCCACCACAAAGCTGCTGAAATTCTCTAGTTTTAGAGAAAATGCTTCAAGTGCAGTGCTTCTCAAATTGTACTGTGTGAACACATTACTGAGGTTCTTGTTAAAACGCAGACCCCGACACAGGAGGCCTGGGAGTCTGCCTCTCCAGCAAGTGCACAGCTGGTGCCTGCAGCCAGCCCGGGAACACTTTGGCAGTGCCACTGAGCAGAAATGAGAGCCAGTGGTGTGGCTCAAAATTTCCCAGTAACTATGTTTAAAAATGAACAGGGAAGTTATTTTATTTCACCCAATTCATCTGAAATACTACCATTGTAACATGTAATAATACAATTATTACGAGACACTTTACATTTCGTTTTTCATACTGTGTCCTCAAAATCCAGTTACATTTTATTTCCACAACGCATCTTAAGCTAGATTAGTCATATTTCAAATGTGTAACAACTACATCCAACGAGAGACTTTTGAAATGAGACTGCCAGCTTTCAGGTCCTGAAAGTGTTGGCCCAAGGAGTTACAGAGAAAATCTCCGTCGCGCATTTCCTTCATCTTGGACAGTGGTAAGTGCTATTTGGGGGTGGGGGTTCCCTGCACAATAGGAAGACTGAAAACAGGACAGAGTAGGGGGAAAAGGAATAAAGACAATAATAAAAGGTACAAAGTTTAATAAAACACTTGGACACAATAAAGCACTAAATCACGCAGTTGTGCAGATACAGAAACCAGCCATCTGGCTAAATACAGTGAACCATAAATGGAGACCCTTGGAGAAGGCACAAGGACAGGCAGCACCGAGAAAGGTATTGCAGCTGTCCTGTTACACAGACAAGTTTACGGGAGTGGAAGTGTGGGCAGCCTCCTGAACCCACTCTAAAAGGGTAAGGAATTTCCCCGGCTGAGCCATGGGACCGGTGAGTGTGGGGATGTGAAGGCAAATGGGCAAAAAGAAAAAAATTGACCAGGTATTTCAATCAGGTGACTTGTTTGTACACCTGTGCCATCTGCAGTGACCATATGTGACAAGCGGGACACAATTTCTTCTTGAAACATGCACCAGCTTCCTGTGTGCCCACCAGGCATTGGCCAGGCGAAAAAGTAATGAAAGGCGCTTAAGCAACCCATCACTTCGTTTTGTAAAAACGATTAAGACAAACAAAAAAGGAAGTTCCATTAAATTAAATTTCAAAACGGTAATTTTATTCATTTAAACTTTTCAAATAAAATAAAATATAATCTTTCCCAAATTTAAAAAATGATCCCCTCCCCCAAACCTTCTAGGGTCCTGGGTTTTGGTTTCACTAATTTCTAAGTGGAAACTTCCACCCTCTGACTAAGCACCACCCTACGAGAACCCACAGAATCAGTCACAGAGCACATGCTCCGAAGGAAGCAGGCTGGGCGTCCCCACTGCAACTGGTAGCAAAGGCAGAACATCCTGGGAGACTCGAGTGTCCATGAGCCTAGACTTGAGGATCCCTCTTTTCCTGAGCGAGTGGGGAGGGACGGCAAGAAGGGCTGGAGATGGTGCCGTCACCGCCAGGCTTGTGACTCACAGTGACTCAGCTCTGACCGGCAGGCCTGGGTGATTCCGCCTGGGGCTCCTTCCGAACCTCACCTACTATGTCCAATTTAAAATGGCTGAGACACTGGAGATACAACAGAGCTACACAGGGACCAGTTTTCTTCTTAAAGTAATAAAAAGGGGAGGAGAGCCTTAAGAGTCTCCATCTATTCTTTTCTCACGTGGGAAAACTCCTGGGGAGATCCACAGTCAGCAAAATCAAGAGCCTGTGGCTCTCAACGCCCTCAAGTAAAAACTGTCCCTGCTCCTTGGCCCTAGATTGATTTCTGGAAACAAAGGTTAGAGTGCTATATTTATACTTGTTCGGACTCCCCTAATCTCTTTCAAGGGAGAAAGATCACTTTGTCATGTCAAATCTTATTTGGTCACAACTGTGACTAGTAATGACTGGTGATGGGACCTTCTACGGGCAAGGCCTCACCTTCCCTCCCTACCTCGGTGACCCAGGAGCCAACCCAGCTTCTGTTTAAATACTACGCAGCAGCAAGTCAAGGACTGCAGGCCTTCAAGCTCCCACCTCACCTCGGACACCACAACCTGCTAGCACGTGCAGATGGAAAAGGACAGTTTTACGTTATCCGACTTTTTTTTTTTTTTGCCTAAGGCTTCTACCATTTTAATAAAGTTTTTAAAAAGGTTTGTGGTGTGTAGAACAATAGAAACACTGATGGCACATACCTTTTTGGGTGAAGAGATCAACTTCGACAGTGGGATTTCCACGAGAGTCGAAGATCTCTCTGGCAAAGATCTTGAGAATAGACATGGTGAACTTCTGTGGGGGAAACACGGTTTGTATTTTCCATAAATCATAAGGTACACTCTACTTTGTTCATTCAAGGATCACTTCCAAGTCTTCCTAGACTAGAAGGTATCTGCACTAGACTCATTATCAGATGTAGAAGACTGGCTGGAGTGGAAAACAGTCTGCTGAAAAGCAGTGGGAACTGATCTTAGTAAGAGGAGGTGAGCCCCACTTTGAAAGGCCCCACGCCCTGGTCAGGTCTCATCCTACAGGCAGAGAACGCAGGAAGCTGTGTGCCAGGGAGAAACCAAACCCAAATGGAAAGACTGGTGGCTGATGGCACGCAGGATGACTAGAGGACTTCCGGAACGAGCTGGCCTCAGCTAACAAGGTTGCCATGGCAACGAAAAGGGACTTAGTCAAGACCAAAAGGCAAAGACTGAACACGAAGGTTGAAAGAAAACCCACTTAGCACAGGGCAAAAGGGGGGAGGAGACAGGAGGAAGTGCTGGTTTATGTGTTTCAATGGTGAATTAAAAGTTTGGCACATGGAATCAGATAAGACATTGTAAATGCACTGAACGACACTGAATCGTTTACTTCAGATTCATCCTTTTTATGGTATGTGGATTCCATCTTAATTTTAAAAAGTTTGGGACATAATTCATTATGTTGATGTAGCAGTACATTGTTCAATTAGGGGCTATTAGATATCCAGTTAGAAATTTTGAGTCTGGAGTTCGGGAATGATCTGCCCCTCGGCTCTGTGCTGGGATTCTGACTGCCGCTCCTTGACATTTTCCGGGCCTTTCAATTTCCCAAGTATTTGGCGTGCAGCAAGACAGGATATATTAGTGGATAGTATTTCTTCCAAAGGGCATTTTACCCATTAAAAAAACTTAAGTATGAACTATTAAGATTTGTTAAGTACAGAGAAAATTCTCTCTGACTACAGACAGTGTAGTATTCTGAGAAGAATACACCCATAAAGAACCCAGAAGGATTTGCAGCAAGCCCCCAGGGAAAGCCGCTTTCTTATTTTTTCCCCGGGGTCTCCAAGAAAAAAACTAATTCAACAAGTTAAAGCATTCAAGTGGACGAGAGGAAATAAATTAGCATTCAGAAACCATTATTTTCCTGGGATCCCTTCCAGCATCTTCTCTGGAATGCTCTGAAGCAGCAAATGGCATATCTTTATTTTTCAATTTTAATAAGTTTCAAAATTAGATACTGAAGTCACTTCGATGGCTTTTTTCTATGTAACTATAGAGCTTCTTCAAAAGAGAATCTAGTTTTTATCTACTAGCCTCCAAAAAGGCAAATTTGTTTAGACATACGGTTATTTTAATTAACTTTGAGAAAAAATTTACATCCTATAAAATGCACTTATTCCAAGTGTGCAGTTAGATGAGTTTTCAAGAAATACACACCCTTGTCCATTTGCAGTCAATTCCCCCCATTCCGAGGCAACCAGATTTCCTCTGTCGCTGTAGATTTTAATCATGTCTTTAATACAGTGGCACAGCACAGAACTGTAAGATCTCATTTTTCGTTTCATTTTAGTGAATAAACCATAATTAACCTAGTGTATCTTTAAATCTGATAACTATTTCCCGAAGTAAGGAGAGCCCAGGAACACAGATCCTGATGACACCGCTTCCCAGCAGGACCGCTTTGGGGGGGCGGCCTGAGTGGCCCGCGGCAAGGCAGCCAGCGCACCACAGGCTGGGGGGAGCAGCCAACAGGAAGCCTTCTCAAAATACTTCCTTTCCATGTCAGCTCAGGACCGGAACGGGGGTGCGGGCCGGGCGGTGGGGAGCACATCCTGCCTGACCTGGGCGAGGTCGCCTGACGGCCCTTCCCTCAAAAATTAGCCCCCATTTGGTGTTACTGATTGGGGGCTACATATGGGAGCTCTTATTTTCTGCAAGCCTATAACTTTTCAAAAAAAAAAAATTATGCTCCATGATGAAGTGGGATTGTATGCAAGGATGGGCCAACAGAAAATAATCAATTAATGTCAAAAAATAAATAAAAAATAAGCACCCTCTTAAGCTACACGAGCCCATCGCTACTACTCCGCAGCAGCGATGGGCTGGACACCGTGACGCTGAACTGCAGTCCCGGAGCCAGCAGTGGTGGGCAGGGGCTGGTGGGGGGAGGGGGCGCAACTTAGCGGGCCTCTCTTCTTTCCCGGCCGCTTCCTCCATTTTAGGAAGGGCCTGGCTTTAATTACCACTCAGGGTGAGTCTGCATTTCTCCCCCAAAACCCTCTTACTTGGCTGCAGACAGAGAGACTCCCTCCCCTCACCAACCCTGCGGACGAGATGGCTCGCGTGGCTCTGCCCCCGACCCACCACGCGGTTACCCTGCCTCGTAACTCGGTCTTCACGGCTTAACCTGCACCTTCCCCCTCCCCAGAAACTGGGTGTCGCACAGGTGCGCGTGGCGCCCTAGGGCGCTCGTCAGGGGAGCGCGGCGGAGTCCGGCTCGCGGGGCCTGTCCAGGGCGCGCTTCGGGCCACGCGGGCGCCCACGGGGTGGCCGCGGACGGCCCCCGACCTGGCCGAGAAACCCAGGCGCCACCTGCCGAGCACGCGCTCGGCAGCCCTTTCCCGGGGTCCTTACCGGGCCGCCGGGTCTCGCAGCCGAGGAAAGAAGCCGAGGGGGCTGCAGCGAGGGAGGTTAACACAGAGAGGTCCGCACGCGCCGAGTCCGCCAGCTCCTCTCCTCCCCGCCGCCCCGACTTCCTGCCAATCACCGAGGCCCCGCCCACCACCTCGCCTCCCCGGGCCCGCCCCGTCGTGCCGCGTCGCCATTGGCCGAGAGTTATGTCAATCGGACCCTCGCCTCTCTAGATGGGCCTGGCTGTGGCCTGCGCGGAGGCTGAAAAAGGCGGAGCGGGAGGCGGCGACCTGACGACGTGGGGCCGGGTTGGGGACCCCGGGCCTCGACTCCCCCCACACACCCAGAAGGGCCCACGGCCTTCCGCTCCCGCCCCACGCCGGGGCCCCAGAAGAGGGCGGGGGTCTGCGGCGCCGGGGCGGGGCGGCTCGGCGGGCATGAGAGCTCGGGGCTTCGTCACGTACTCCGAGTCCCGCACGCACTCGGCGTAGCTCCGGCGCCGCACGACTTTCTGGTGACCTTCGCGACACCTCCTTTCCCGGGCCGCCCCGGAGCGCGGTGCCCGAGAGACCCCGTCGGCTTGGGCACGTTGAGCGGCCGCGCGGCGCGGGCTCGACCCCGGGGGAGGAGTGGGGAGGGGGTGCGCCGCGTGCCGGGATCCACGTGCCCGCGCCTGCGCGCTGCGGCCCGGGTCCTGCAGGCAAGGTGACCGTGGGGTCCCCTTCACCTCGCGGCGTCGGGCGGACATTGCGTATCAGAGCCAGGGGGCCGGAAGGAAGATTCACTTTCCTTTAATTACAACTAACGTTTCCCACGTGCCAGGCGCACGTCCGCGCGCCCCTCGTACTCGTACTTGAGTCTCCAGCTCTTGTTGGTTCACCTTGAACAGAAGACTTACACCCCATTCCTTTCCCATCTGTAGGACTAGATCGAATCTACCTAGGTTCTTGTGAACTATGGAGTAATGATTTAGGGGTGGAATTTTTCAAAGTACAAAACAACAGGTAACATTCCATGGTGATCTAGCAAATGAAAACCAAGAAGGGGTGGGTGGAATGTTTTTGACTTTTGAATCTAGAAATAGATAGAAATGATAGCCATTAAAAATCAACTGCGAGTGTTACAGCTCTTTTAGAATTTGTCTAGCGGGTTTTCTGGCTTTAGCTGGAAAACCCTTAAAAAAAAAATCAACTGCGGCACACACGGACACGCATACGCCTCCCCAAAGGAGGGCTGAGATAGGTGATTGCTTGATTTTCCGTTACAGTTATTTATGTATATTCTCAACGTTCCTCCGGATTTCCAATTCTGAGATCTAAAACACTGTTATCTTTATATTTAACACCCTGCCGTGCATAGAGATATTCAAAAAAGTACTTTCTTCCGGTCAGCTTTTATCCCCCCCCCTCCAAAAAAGAAAAACCACCAAAAACACAAAACTACTGGCTTAGATTTCCAAAGCACTGGATATAGAAGGCCTTCTGAGTCCACGTATTTGTTTTCCACTAAATAAGCAAAAACTTTAGGATAAAATTCAGGAAAAAAAAGAAGCTACATGAAATCATAAAATATTTCAGTAGAGAATTATATGAATTTTGCAAGCAGAGTTTGTTATTTCACCAGCGGTACACTGACGTTTCTGGCTGCTTAAAACCAATATCCTAGCCCCATGACTCAGCAGCTAAGTCAACAGGGAACATCTCTGAAGCCTTGAAAGAACTCAAAGGAAGTCAGACTTTGAGAGCTTTTATTTTCAGAGCCATTTTAAGGTGTGGCCCTGAAAAGGTGCCAAACAATGTCTTCAATTTTACATTACAATTGTTAAGAGAGATAAAGATAGATGCGGCTCTTATAAAATCTCTCTGGCCAGAACTAGTGCATCTAGCAGGAAATCAAATGTAGTACAATCTGAGACAGCCAAGATTCTTGGAGGGCACCCCAGCGTGTTCTGAGCCAGCACTTTGACCTCAGATTGTAGCTAAAATGTTAATGATAAGCCCGCCCTCAAATCTCTCTCAAAAACCACAGGCTGCCAAAATGTCTTCCCCATCTCCTTGGCCCCTGAGGCTCCTTTATGAAGCCATGGGGCTCATCTCTGCCTGCAGTGCAAGCACAAGGCCATGGGCCATGTTGGGGGTGGTGGTGGGAGGTAGGGGGGAGTCCAAGGCTATTATCAGCATACCACTTGGTGAAGCCTGACGGGTAGAACTTGAAGGCCATCTGCACAAACTAGGGTTGAGGGAAAGTGAATCTGCAGCAGTTGGCAACCACCTGGATCACTGATTCTACCTGTGATGTGTGCACCACTGGTCTCCTGAAAAAGTGATACAAAAAGTTTCTGAAGGCAGTTCTCCAGCCAGATAGGAAACGTCAGGGTGAGAGGAGGGGTGGGCTGGGGGTAAGAGATCAGGTAAGTGCAGAAGGCCCTCAATCTAGGCAGATGGACCCTCCTAAAGGATGGTGAGGTTTTTGTGTTTGTTTGCTTTATCATTAACTATTTCATACATACCAAAGACCATATGCAATTTATATGGTATAATACTGTTAGACCCCAGAAAAAAAGAGTCTAACAGATAGAAGGAATGTCTGATCCAGGGGCCCTGCTGCTTATTTCAAAGATACCAGGCGGGCCATAAACTAAGGGTGGAAAGCTGTTTCAGAAATCCCAGTCACAGTAGCGCCTAGACCCCAGGGGGCAGACAAGGGAAGTCAAATATGCACATAAGATGAGTACCCATAAACAAGTCAGAAGGCCTACTTCCTCCACATAGATAATACAATACATATCAGAGAAAAGCAGTGTGTTAAAACCCTAGTAACCAGTCAGCAAAAACTAATAAACACTCACCCAATTGAGGCCCAGAACATACTCAGCAGGACCCTTCCCCCCAATACCCAACGTGGGTTTTTCCTTTAAAAAATGCTGCTCTCAGAAAGAGGGCCGGAGCCATTTTTTCCTTTCTTTCTTTTCTGATGGCTCCCACCTGCTTTCTTCCTCTAATAAACCTTAAACTCTCTAAACCATGACTCGCTGCATTGTGTGGATTCTTGAACGGCTCTGGACCTAATAAATACATGAATGTCTGTGTACCGTCAACTGCTTAAGAAATGGAATATCCTCAATTTCACTCAAGTCCCTTGTGTATCCATCCTTCCCTGGCCCCAGAGGAAATCAGTATCTTAAATTTTATGATTATTATCCCCTTGGTTTTCTTTAGGGTTTTAAAATAATTTTTGAACTTGATATAAATGGCATCTTACTGTTTGTAGCCTTTTGCTACCATTTTTTTTGTTCAACTTGATGTTTGTGAAATCCATCCATGTAGCTGTGGATGGTTCGTTTTCAGTGCCATATAGCATCCCACTGTGTGAATATCACACATTCTCCTGTCAGTGTTCCAGTTACTTTATAATCAGTTATAACTGGTTCCATTTATTTTTCTTGCTTATATGGACAGTGCTGCCATGAACTTTGTTATAATGTCTCCTGAGCACAGGTGCGAGAGTTCCTAGGGCACATACCTGGATGTGAAATTGCTGGGTGGTAGGGTACACACATCTTAAACTGTTTTCTTAGTGGTTGTATCTCAATATGTATGAGTTCTGACCCAGTTTGGAAAAGTCAAATAAAATTCAGTTCTTCCCTTGCAGTTTTTTTTTTTTTTTTTTTAGGAATTAAATCCACTTGGATTTTCAATTTGCCACCCTTTCCAAGTCCTTCACTTAAAAAAGAAACCCACATTTCCTCTCTGTAGATTGCAGCTGATACCCTACCTTAGGTGGTTTTGAAGCACTTTTTAGGGCTTTTTGTGTGAGCAGGCTCCTCCCAAGTCACCTGTGGGAAGCAGGGATTGGGCAAACCCATCCTAGAAACCCACTGCACACTGGAGAGACAGGTGAGAGAGCACAGTAAGACTTTCAACAGAGTCATGTTTAGTGGGCATTTTTAAGGGTGCCCCAGTGAGGAGATTAAAGTAAGGAGGGCTGGCGACAAACAAGTACAGAGGTGTGGGGAATGCAAGGAGTGGGCACCTGGTGAGCAAACACCCCCCTACCCCCCAGGAGTTGATGAAGGGGAACTAAGTGGACACTGAGTGGGACTCTAGACCGGGGAAAATTGAGTGGGAATCAGAGGAAAGAATCTCTCTCCTAGGTGTCAGAGGGCTCTGCGTGGATCCTCTCTGAGCCTCAGCTCCTTGATCTTTGAAGTGGGTGCAATATTACCAACCTTGAGAGGGTGCCCTGAGCAGTCACAGCCTCCAGAGGCTTGCACATCTGGGAATCATTGCTCAAGGCTAGGAGGGAGGCCTGTGAGGCATCAATAGCCCTCAGCAGCTGCTGCAGTAGATTATCCAGGGAGCGTTTTCATTTTCATCCCTATCTGTTCCTACCTCCTTTTTTAGACTCCCTATCGTCATTGCTTGAAGCCAGGCCCAGGGCAGCTGCAGCTCTGGGAGGCCCAAAGAACCCCTCGTGTGGCCCGTAAGCCAGGGGGGCAGTGTCACTAGAGGCAGGGGTGGCCCCCCGCTGGCCTGCTCCAACCAGAAGTCCCCCCAAGAGGGAGAGAGGCCGGAGGACACAGCGTTAGAGCCACGGCAGGAAAAGCAGGAGCCGGTTTTTCCTTCGCATGGGAGTTGCTGCTCGTGATTCCCTAACTGAGAACAAGGATTCTAGGGAGGCTTCGCGTGGACCACGAGATAGAGAGGAAATCCCCTTTCCACTCATTACAGAGAGAACATTACCAGGCCTGAATTACCTGCCAACACCATATTGCTCCTACGTGTACTGGTCGTTGCATCCCGTCAGCAAGTCCCTGAACGAGTTCCCCTGTGGTCATCTCCATTTGTAGAAAAAGCAGATGTGCAGAGACCAGGCAGTCAAAGCTCAGAGCGGTTAATGACTTGCTAAGTCTGCTGTTGGAGGGTGGAGGCGCTGGGGGGCCAGCCAAGGCCGCTCTGACCCCCAACTGCTCAGCATCCTGCTCTTCCAAGATGAAAGATGTGGGTAAGAGGCCGCGGTTCTAGAAACTTAGTCCAGGGAGCCTTCCCCTGATCAGAGCAGCTACCCCTTGAATATAACCAGAAACAGAATTCAATAGCAGCTAAGGATTTGAGAAACATCACTCGTGGCCTTCGTATCTGCTAGATACCGTATCCTTTCGAGAACAAGCTGGTAGCTAGAAGGATAAAGCAGCTGACACAGATCAGGGAGCCAGATACATTGCATTGAGTTTCCATGACAAAATGTCCCCAATCCCACGCGAGATGACGTTTTCTGCCTTTCCTAAACAAACTCGCTGATTTTCCACAACCCCCTTACCGTCTTCTTGAAGTGAGGCCCTGGGCCTCCTGCAATGGAATTCTCTAATCTCATTTTTTTTTTCTTTTTCTTTCTTTTTCTTTTTTTTTTTTTTTTTCTGTTTTCTGTGTCTTGTCAGGAAAATGTGAGGAGAGAATAGATTTCAGCCCAGCATTTGTCAGCACACCTCAGGATACTTTTGTGGCTGGAAGAAAGATGCAGACTGAATGGAAGAGTCATTGGGTAGATTTATACCTGGTCAAAAGGGACCCCCAAAGGGCCACCAGCTGAGGGTGGTGCCTGCCTGCTTTGAGGTTAGATCTTCAGAGGCGGGTGGGGCAGCTCCGCTAGGGAACGGCTGGCTCAGAATTTGCACTAATCAGGCCGGCAGGGGGCTGGCAGATCAACTGGGGAGGGTGAGGGGCTTCTGAGTGTGCTGGCCTCGCCCACAGAGGATTTCCTAGGCTGAGCAGGCCTTTGTCCTCTGACCACAGCTGGCAGAACCAAGGACCAGCACAAAAGGTGGCCCAGGAGGGAGCTGCACTGAGAGCTCTACCTGGCAAGGGCACGTCCAGTGCCCTGGGGCTGCTGCAATGAAGTACCACAATCTGGGGCGGGGTGGGGGGTGGGGGGTGGTGCTTAGAGCCACACAACTGTATTCCCTTGTGGTTCTGGAGGCCAGAAGTCCAAAATCAAAGTGTCAGCAGGGCCCTGCTCCCTCCAAGGCTCCAGGAGAGCCCCCTTCCTGGCTTCCTCCAGCTTCTGCTGGCCCCGGGGTTTCCTTGGCTTGTGGCTGCATCACTCTAATGTCTGCCTCCATCGTCACACGGCCTTCTTTGTCTGTCCCTTCTCCTCCCCTAAGGACACCAGTCACTGGATGAGAGCCCACCTAATCCAGTCTGAACTCATCTTCACGTGATTACATCTGCAAAGGCCCTATTTCCAAATAAGGTCATGTTCACAGGTACCAGGCTTAGAACTTGGGGGGACACAATTCAACCCATAATGGTGGGTGACTGGCCAACCAATGGACTTTCCCTTGGGAAGTCAGGATTCAAGATCTATGCAGAGAATGACCCAGTGGTAGAAAGATGCAGATGTTCAGAGACAAGGCAGGCTGAAAGCAGAAGCCACGAGGCTGGACAGTACATGGGTGACAACCCCTGTGGGGCAGCGGGAAGCATAGGGTCAGGTGGTTGATTGGTGATGGGGGACAAAGTGGGTGATGGCTCAGTTGAGCTGCTGCTGGATTCCAAGCTGCTGTCTTCAGAGCCATAGGGACATGTCATTCTCAGGAAGCCCAAGGTGCAGCTGCTCCAATCCCCATCCACCCTGCTTCTCTGGGCTTCCTCCAGAAAGCCCCAGAGATGAGGAATCTGTGAGATTCATGTAGTTTCCAATCTGAAAGAGCTTAACAAACTCATCTTGACCAGTTGAAATGAAGGTCCAAATTTGACACAGTGGAACTGAAAAGAGATGAAGTCCACAAGTGGGGAGAAAAGTGATTCAAATTTGTCAATCCAATAACGATTCACTGATCCCCTATGATGTGCCAGGCGTGGGGGATATCACTGGAGGTCAGGGAAAGCCTTACCCTCAAGGAACTTGCATTCTAGTGGGGTGGGGGGAGGAAAGCAGGCAATTCAACAAAATACATGTGACTAGACATGTGATCCATATCTGAAGTCACATTGGAGCGAAGTCTTCGGGAAAGATTGGGGAAGCACATTTCCACCAGAGTGACCTCTGAGAGCTCGATGTTCATGAATCAACCGTACATATTAGGTAGGATGTCTTTTAACAGAAACACACACAAAACAAGGTTATGTATTGATTGGTTGGTGAAAATGTTGTGATCAGAGGGTCATGGGAACATAACCTGTGTGTCTCCTAGGGGCAATGGTCTAGTATTCATTAATTCAGCGGACTCTTTAGATACAGGCTGCTGCAAATAATGAGAATCAACTGTATTTGAAACCAAAGCAGTTTTTGCTGATGGAATGGATTTGGGCAAAATCACTCAATTACTTATTTACCTACTTCCAAAAAGAATCTGAGGCTCCTTGCAGAAAGTTGAGTGCAATAAAATCAATATATATTAAATCAAGACTAGAAAGCACCAAGTGATAAAGGGAGAGGGAGAGCATGTGTGGGAGGGAAAAAGCTTTAGGCGCAGGGCACTTATGAGGATTAGAAAAGAACATCTGCTCCTCAAGACATTTTGCTTCCATTTTAGGAGTCAATCTAGTTACAGTAAAAATACAAAAATTTCAAAATAACAAAGACATCTGTGATGGGAATGGTGTTTGTTACAGGCAGCATCCTTGTTCCATTAATGCAGTAGCCCCTGCTTGGGAACTTATTGGACTGTAGGCAGTGAGGGGAGTGATTGGCCAGAATAATTTTGAGCATATTATGGTAGATTTTGAAAATATTCAAAAGGAAATATTCAAAAATTTTCATCATTGCTTCAACCACTTTGATGTCCTGTAAAAACTTAACTATTAAAAAAAATGTACAAGACCCTTTACCCAGTGTATGGACAGATGAGTAGAAAAATGGGGACAAAAATTAAATGAAAAAGAGAATGGAATAGGAGGGATGAGATGTCTTAGGTGTTCTTTTTTACTTTTCTTTTTCTTTTTTTTCTGGAGTAATGAAAATGTTCAAAAATTGATTGTGGTGATGAATGCACAGCTATATGATAGTACTGTGAACAACTGATTGTACCCTATGGATGACTGTATAGTATGTGAATATATCTCAATAAAACTGAATTTAAAAATATGTACAAGAATCTCTTTTGTTGCTCAGATGTGACCTTTCTCTCTCTAAGCCCAAATTGGCAAATAAATTCATTAGCCTCCCTGTTACTTGGGACAGGACTCCCAGGGGAGTGAATCTCCCTGGCAATGTGGGACATGACTCCCAGGAATGAGCCTGGCTCTGGCATTGAGGAATTGAGAGTACCTGCTCAACCAGAGGAGGGAGGGGAAGGGTAGCAAAATGGAGTTGCAGTGGCTAAGAGATTTCAAATGGACTCGAGAGGCTGTCCTGGAGGTTTCTCTTATGCAAGCTCCAGCTAGACATCCCAAATGGCCACAGTATGTCAAGCCCTAACCAACAGTAGTCCCAAAATACCTAAGTCCTATTGGAGATTGTTCTAGTTTGCTAATGCTGTCAGAATGCAAAACACCAGAGATGACTGGCTTTTATAAAAGGGGATTTATTTGGTTACACAGTTACAGTCTTAAGGCCATAAAATATCCAAGGTAACACATCAACAATCGAGTACCTTCACTGGAGGATGGCCAATGGCATCCGGAAAACCTCCGTTAGCTGGGAAGGCATGCTGCTGGCATCTGCTCCAAGTTCTGGTTTCAAAATGAATTTCTCCCAGGACATTCCTCTCTAGGCCACAGCTCCTCTTGAAAATGTCACTTTCAGTTGCTTTTGGGGCGTTTGTCCTCTCTTAGCTTCTCTGGAGCAAGAGTCTGCTTTCAGCAGCTGTCTTCAAACTGTCTCTCCTCTGCAGCTCCTCTCTCAGTTCCTACGCATTCTTCAGAGTGTCCCTCTTGGCTGTAGCAAGCTCCCTCCTTCTGTCTGAGTTTATATAGTGCTCCAGTGAACTAATTCAGATCCACCCTGAATGGGTGGAGTCACACCTCCATGGAAATTATCCAATCAGAGTTGTCACCCACAGTTGGGTGGGACGCATTTCCATGGAACCAATCTAATCCAAATGTTCCAACTTAATCCCCACTAAAATGTCTGCCCCACAAGATTGCATCAAAGAATATGGCTTTTTCTGGGGGACATAATATATTCAAACCGGCACAGAGAGTCTAAAAATTCCACTCACCAAGTTTATCTCTCAGGAACTTAAATCCACCAGAGTGTTCCTATGCCAGACAAGGCCTAAAACCCAGGGGCAAGAGCCTCTTTAAGAACAACAATCAGATGTAGCCCCTTCCCTATAATGTTGACACCCACTTTCAATAAGACAAGTTAGGATGGTCTCTGTCTAAACACCCCCAATTGGGAAAGTGATTAAACAAGAGGAAGGGGTAGCAACAGATAAGATGGGATTTAACAAAGGATTACAAATACTGAATCTTTCTATAATTTTTTTTTAAGATTCTAGGGTATTAAAATAGCTAGAAGTAAATAACTCAAAAGATGGAACTGTAACCCATAACATTCATTTCAACTAGCTCTATAGCTACTTGTTAAATTGTACTTTGAAAGTTATCTTTCTGTATATATCTTATATTTCACAATAAAGAATGAACTGAAATTGTGGAACTGTAACCCATAACATTCTTTGAAATTTCTTGTATAACTACTTGTTAAATCATACTTTGAAAGTTATCACTGTTACGTATATATGTTAAATTTCACAATAAAAAATGTATAAAATTATGTACAGTCAGGTATTGAAGCACCCATTTTTCCTTTTGTTTCAGGATCCCATATTATGGGTCCTCCTATCTAAATATTTGATGTTTGCTCATCATGAATTTTCAGCATTAATTCTGAGTTCTTAAAACATTGCATTAAAGCGCGATTTCTCTAGCTTACTGAGGTTTTTGGTGCCCCTTGAATTTTGTGCTCCTTGAATTTTGGGCCTCACTTGCCTTGCCCTGATCCCCGCCCTGGTAATTAATACTCAAGCAGTGAAGTGGTTTGGAGAAGTACCACAGAAAAACATATTCTTAAATCTAATCCATTCCTGCGGTGTGAGCTCATTGTTAGCAGGACCTTGTGGTGAGGCTACTTCAGTTAAGAAGGTGTGTGTCGCCCACCTCAGGATGGATCTTAATCCAATGATTTGAGTCCTTTGTAAGTGGAATTAAATTCAGACAGAGTGGAGAAAAGCCACAGGGAGCAAGAGGCTGGACATGCACAGAACCCAGAAGGGAAGGAAGAGAACTGGAGATGCTGCCATGTGCCTTGCCACATGACAGAGGAGAGCCTCACCTTGAGGACGCCTTGATTTGGACTTTCTTTTAGCCTCACAACCATAAGCTGATACTTTCCCATTGTTTCAGTCACCACATTGCATGGCATTTGCTTGAGCAGCCCAGGAAACTAAAACAAGCGGCTTTCATGGAGGAATCATGCCCTGGGAACGGGCGCTAAGTTCTGAGTAACGTCCCCACAGGGAAGGCCACATGTGGGGGACACAGGACCATGAATCCCAAAAAGGAGAGATGTGGGGGGACACGAGAGCCAAACTCAAGTTACTGAAGGATTGTTTTGTGGCAAAGGGAATAGGCTTCATCTCTGTGGCTCCAGAGATGAGGACAATGACTACAGAGATGGAGTCCCAGGGAGGCGAGAGTGGCCAGTTTAAGAGAAAAATCGGATGAACTGTCCCCAAATGACCCGAGTTCCCACCCTTGGGAGCTCTTCAGGGAGAGGCACGTGCTCCCTCTCCATCAAAAGGGCTTTCGGTGTATATATACTTAAGCAAATTAAAATTAATTTAGTTTCAATTCATCTGGGATTTTTACAATATCTTTAAGGTCATTTGTGAAACCTTGGGATTAAAAAAAATGAACAAAAACCCAAAGGCTGGGAATCAACGTCCCAGGTTCCTGCCACTGATTCCTTTCACCACTGGTAGATTTTTGGATCCAGGAGTTCAGCAAAGACAAAGACGCTTCTGTTACCTCCCAGTGAAAGCCTGCTCTGTTTGCACCAGTGCCAGCCCGGCCAAGGCGGTGCTGGAGCGCAAACCCCCGGCCGGAGGGGGTGACACTGACTGGCGCCAAGGACCCTCTCTTGGTCCCATCCTAAGGGTGTCACTGCAGACAGAAGCTCTCCTCCTCCTGCTGGGAATGCAGCTCCAGCTCCCCGGCCAGGGGCTTGTATCCCGCCGGTGCTTTTATGCCAGGAGTTGAATTTCTTCTCACTCGTCGGGAGAGTCCATGAGTGATGTCCAATTTCCCATGAAGCACAGTTTCTGAATTTGGGAGGGAGCCTCACCGACGACTTCAGGGGGTCCAAGGAAAGCCCGAGAAACTGAACGCCAGTGCAGCGTGTCTGCGCACGTGTTCTGTGGTGAAGGGTTCTATTTAAAGCAAATTCCGGAAGGGGCCTGTGCCCTAACCAGATTTAAGAGGCGCTCCAGAGGACGCCCGGGATATTTTGGGTTTGCTCTTCTGTGTCACTGGGGGAAGTGAAATTATTTAACTTTTCTGTACATTCTGCAAATTGTCACTGTTTTCTGACCTAAAATCATAGCTTTCCAGGTAAAGCTCAGAAGACTCAGAAGATTTGCAGGGAAACAGGAAGCAAGAGGCTCTCTCAGGGGGTTGCCCTGGCTCCTGGCCCTTTCTTTCTTTCTTTTTTTGTTTTTATATATTATTTTATTTTATTTTTATTTTTTCACTTTAATGCATTTTTTAATTGTGAATTTTAACATATGTATGTAACAGTGATAACTTTCAAAGTATGATTTAACCAGAAGTTAGAGAGCAAATTGCAAAGAATGTCATGGGTCACAGTTCCAAAACTTCAGCTTTTTCCATTATTGTAAAATATAACATGTATACAGAAAGCTGTTAACTTTCAGTGTACAACTCAAGAAGCAGTTATATAGGTAATTTCAAAAATTGTTATGGGTTACAGTTCCACAGTTTCAGTTATTTTCTTATTATAAAATATAGGGCATATACAGAAAGGTGAAGACTTTCAAAGCACAATTCGATGAGTAGCTATAAAGCAAATTTCAAAGAATGTTACAGGCTACAGTACTACCATGTTTTGTTTTGTGTATATATATATATATATGTGTATATATATATATATATATAAGTTTCACTATTCATAGACCTTAGCTAAATCTTAACTTGTTTGTTGCTACCCCTTCCTCTCACTTAATTTCTTTCTCCATCTTCAGAAGTGTCTAGGTAGTGAGCACCCTAACTTGTTCATATTGAAAGGGGGTGTCAACAGTATGGGGAATGGGGCCATATCTGATAGTTGATCTTAAAGAGGCTGTTGTCTCTGGGTTTTAGGACTTGTCTGGTATAGGAACACTGTGGTGGATTTCAGTTTCTAAAGAATAAAACTTAGTGAGTGAATCATTAATAGAATCTCAGGTAGGGACCTAGGTATTTGGGAACTACTTTTGGTAAGGGCATGGCATACTGTGGCCACTTGGGATGTCTAGCTGGAGCTTGCATAAGACAAACCTCCAGGACAGCCTCTCGACTCTATTTGGGATCTCTCAGCTTCTGTGACCTCAGCTTGTTACCTTCCTTTTTTTCCCTTTAGGTCAAGTAGGCGTTTTTAATCCCTTGCTGTCACTGGCCCTTTCTTGTAAAGATCCTTCCTCAAAGTCAAAGGAACGTGGCCTGGTCTTGCTTCCTAGTACCCTCCCATTCACAGAAGTCTCTCTGATTCTGGGATTTTACTCTCTGGAAAAATAAAGCGAGGAGCTTGGCTTCATACCTTGGCTTCATACCTTATGGGAGGGAGGGGTCGGGGGTCATGGTCCCTAGTAAGCACAGCCCATCCCCTACCAACTTAAATTGGAGAAATGCCTTGGGGCGTTTATGATAAATATGCCCAGAGAGGCTAATCACAAAGGAAAGAAAACATACGTTCCTACTCACATCGGTAGTTTTTACTGTTTTGAGAGGGTTATGTACCCTTTTGGAATTTGGGGCTCTCTCCCAAGGAAAAGAATCTACATTCTCAGATGTGTTCACATAGAGCTTTGGGGTGTTCGGGGATGTAATGAGGGGACAGAGTGTCTCTTTTTAATTTACTTTTGGTTTGAGCTATTTACAGAAGCTCCTTATGCAGCCATGTTTATTAAAAACCTTCCACTCACAACACTGTGATACAAAAAATTAAATGTCATAACTGAAGTAGCAACACCTCTGGTTTCTGATTTGTGTGGAAACACATTCACGCTGGGAAGTCGAAACTTACATTTCCATCCCTCTGAGAGTCAAAGTTCATTCATTTATTCAACACTGTTTTAGGAGCTGAGGACAGAACAGAGCAAAAGACAAAGTTCCTGCTATGTTCTCATGGAGAGCTTTACACTGTGGGGTGGAAATTATGATAAACAAGTAAATATTTGGACCATCACTTTACCAGATACGTGGGTCTGTTTCTGGACTTTCAGTTCTTTGCATAAGTCTGTCTATCCTTATGCCAGTACCACCCTATTTTTTTTTAATTCAGTTTTTTTGAAACACATGCATATAACATACAATCATCCAAGGTATACAGTCAACCATTCACAGTATGATCATCTAGTTATGCGTTCATCACCACAATCTATTTCTGAACATTTTCCCTACATCAGAAAGAATCAGAACAAAAATAAAAAATAAAAATGAAAAAAGAACACCCAAACCATCCCTCCATCCCATCCCATTTGTCATTTAGTGTTTATCCCCGTCTTTCTACTGATCCATCCATACACTAGATAAAGGGGGTGTGATCTACAAGGTTTTCATAATCACACTATCACCCCTTGAAATCTACATTATTATATAATCATCTTCAAGAGTCCAGACTGCTGGGTTGGAGTTTGGTAGTTTCAGGTAATTACTTCTAGCCATTGCAATACATTAAAACCTAAAAGGTGTTTTCTATATAGTGCATAAGAATGTCCACCAGAGTGACCTCTCGACTCCATTTGAGATCTCTCAGCCACCGACTCTATTTCGTCTCATTTTGCATCCCCCTTTTGTTCAAGAAGATACTCTCAGTCCCACGATGCCGGGTCCAGATTCATCCCTGGGAGTCATATCCTGCATTGCCAGGGATGTTTACACCCCTGGGCATCGGATCCCACGTAGGGGGGAGCGCAGTGAGTTTACCTGTCAAGGTGGCTCAGTTAGAGAGAGAGAGGGCCACATCTGAGCAACAAAGAGGCACTCAGGGGGAGACTCTTAGGCACAATTATATGCAAGTTTAGCCTCTCCTCTGCAGCAACAAGCCACATAAGGGCAAGTCCCATGATCGAGGGCTCAGCACATCAAACCTCCAGTCCCAGTGTTTGTGACAACATCAACACCAATCCAGGTGAGGAAGTGCAACACGTCTGCAACTTCCCCCAGCTCCTCAGGGTTGGGTGGTGGGGGAGGCTGTAAATATATATTTTATTATCTGCCCGGATTACTTTGGAATGTGTCACTATTTCACTTTAGCCTATACTAACCTACCTTATCTCACTTCCTATTCAAAATTCCATGTAATTGAGTACCACCCTATTTTGATTACCATAGCTTGGTAGTAAGGGAAATACAGAAGTGTGAGTCCTTTAATTTTGTTCCTTTTTAAAATTGTTTCGGCTACTCAAGACTATATTTCTTTGATTTTTGGCAAAATTCAGCTTCTTTTCATATGTTTATTTCCTAGCTCTACATACCCCAACTGAAGGAAGTGGGAGTGGGTGGGGGGAGGATGGTAAAAGAAGACGAAGGTATTTGAAGCCTACTTTTCTGATGACCCAGGAAAGCCAGGAGTGCTGTCCCAGCAGGGCAGCTTCTGTTTTCACAGGTTGGAGGATTCCTTTAGCAAACACTGTAGGAGTAGAGTGTCATCAGTTAAAAGTTAAAAAAAACCCCAAGCACAAACAACTCGACAAGTCATCCTCTGTTGACAACTTTGAGCCCATGTACACATCTACAGTCAGCTAAGTGGTGTTATATAAATCTCAGACTTAAACAATTACCATCAAGTAGTTCACTTAAGCCTTCAAACCTGTGTCTTTAGGGTTTTACCTGAAGACAATAATTCCATAACAAAATGTGTGTGTGCCCTTCAGTTCTCAAACTACAACGGGGGTGGAGACTGACATCCCTGTGAATCTTATGACAAGTGGAAATGAGAATTCGTGGCCAATAGAGTATCTATTAGGACTGAGTAGGACCTTGATAAGTATTTATTGACCAGTATTACATAAAAAGAAATTCCTGTGTTTTCTGAAAGCAGCCTGAAGTTTATGAACCAGGTTTACAGCTTAAGGAAAAAAGCAGAAACATTAATATATATGGCCACTGGGAAGTATCATCTTAAAAAAAGACAACACAACAGCTCTTTTCCTTTTACAAAAGTAGTCCAAAATTTAGAAAACACAGAAACATAAAAAGAAGTTAATAAAACCCTCTCATAATGCCATGAATAAGCCTATAAACAATTTGGAGTATATCCATCTCGTCTTTTTTTTTAAAAAATCTTCATTGAGATACGATTCATATACCATGCTATTCACCCATTTATAGCATACAATTCCATGTTTTTAGTATATTTACAAGACAGTGCAGTCATCTCCATAACCAATTTTAGAATATTTTTGTCCCCCTAAAAGAATTCTCATACTCAGCAGCAGCCAAGTTCCATTTCCCTCTACCCCACCCAGCCCTGGCAACCAATCTGTTTTTCTGTCCATAAATTTGCCTATTCTGGACATTTCAAATAAATGGAATCATGCCATATATGGTCTTTAGTGTCTGGCTTTTTTCTTGTCGCATAATGTTTTCAAGGTTCATCCAAGTTGCGGTGTGTATCAGAACTTTATTCCTTTTTATTGTCGAATAATAGACAGCCCCTGCATAATATGTCACATTTTGTTTATCCATTCATCTACTGATGAAATCTTGAGTTGTTTGCACTTATTGGCTATTAGGAATAATTCTGCTATAAACATTTGTGTACAAGTTTTTGTACATGTCTTATTTATGTTGAGTAAATGCCTAGGAGTGGAATTGCTGGGCTGTAGTCATCATTTTTTTTTCTTTGCTTATGTATTATATAGTTATTTTTTCTACAAATGAGATTTTTTTTCCACTTAAAAATGTATCTCGAACATCTTTTCATGTAATTAAGTATCACTAATCTATAATTGTGAAAACAAATTAGTGTTTTCAATGAAATACAGCCTAAGCCTGGAAAATGATATTGACGAGGGGGAACTGTGGTCAGGTCCCCTAGGCACCTTCACTTCCCAAGTCCCCTGGGCACCCCCAGTTCCCAAGTCCCCTGGGTACCCCCTCTTCCCAAGCTTCCTATAAGGTTTTGGGTTATTTTAATAACAAAATCAAACAACAGGCAAACTTCCTGGCAACGATCCTTATAATCTGGGCATGTAGGCCACTCATTGCCGTTTGGATTCCTTCAGCCCCAGGTATTAGCGTTCTCTTGCCTTAGACTGGGTCCTTCCCCGACCAGAGCAGCGAGGGAAGGAGGGCAGTTCCCTGTGTGGCCAGCAGGGGGCGAGCAGCCATCGGGGAGTTTGCATGTGGGGCTCTGCTGCTATGTGACCTTGGTGTGTGGCTGAGGGTCCTGGGATGGCAGCAGAGCGGGCTTGCTGAAAGAGGCTTTGGGAATTTTTCAATTCAGTGTTCAAATGCAGTTACTTTGGACGTAAAAAGGTCTAATTCCAGGTGCATAAAATGTACATAAGATGGAGTTCTGGGATTAAAAACTACTAAAGACAAAAATTGTCTATTCAAGAGACACATCCCAAAATAATTTGGGTAGAGAATTAAAATGCATATGCAGGCCCCCCCTGAGGAGCTGGGGGAAAATGTGGAAGTGGTGGACTTCCTCACCTGGATTGTTGCTGGTGTTGTCACAGACATTGAGGACTGGTGGTTCGATGTGCCGAGCCCCCATCACAGGACTTGCCCTTATGAAGCTCGTTACTGCAAAGGAGAGGCTAAACCTGCTTATAAATTGTACCTAAGAGTC
This sequence comes from Bradypus variegatus, assembly GCA_004027775.1. NCBI lineage: Eukaryota > Metazoa > Chordata > Mammalia > Pilosa > Bradypodidae > Bradypus > Bradypus variegatus. The sequence goes on along the minus strand of PVKY010002565.1, from coordinate 1,180 downwards.
TTCCCCTGAGTGCCTCTCTATTGCTCAGATGTGGCCCTCTCTCTCTCTCTAACTGAGCCACCTCGGCAAGAGAACTCGCTGCCCTCCCCCGTACGTGGGACCTGACTCCCAGGGGTGTAAATCTCCCTGGCAATGCAGGATATGACTCCCAGGGATGAATCTGTACCTGGCATCATGGGATTGAGAACATCTTCTAGACCAAAAGGGGGATGCAAAATGAAATTAAGTTTCAGTGGCTGAGAGATTTCAAAAGGAGTCAAGAGGTCACTCTGGTGGGCATTCTTATGCACTATATCGATAATGCTTTTTAGGTTTTAATGTTCTGGAATAGCTAGAAGTAAATACCTGAAACTATCAAACTGCAACCCAGTAGCCTTGAGTCTTGAAGGCTATTGTATAACAATATAGCTTACAAGGGGTGACGGTGTGACTGTGAAAACCTTGTGGATCACACTCCCTTTATGGAGTGTATGAATGGATGAGTAGAAAAATGGGGACAAAACCGAAATGAAAAATAGGGTGGGGGGGATGACTTGGGTGTTCTTTTTTAACTTTTATATATGATGGTATTATGAACAGTTGATTGTAAACTTTGGATGATTGTATAGTATGTGAATGCATCTCAAAAAAAATAAAAAAAATTGTCTATTCAGGCATAACACACAGCACATGCTTTTAAACCAAACTGTTTGATGTGTCCCAGATGAAGGGACAAAGACGAGGGGTAGAAAGAGAGGGAGAGAACAGAAGAAAGTCATTGGCAGAGAGATAGAGATGGGTTCACATCTCTTCTTTTTAGTTGTTTTGAGCACATTTTGATTAGAGTCTAAACGATACTTAAAACAGTTGTTGTAAACATGATACAGTGACCACTGGGTGCCACCCACTGAAGGACACGGCCCTTCTCTGCGAAGTCCCTGAGCCCACCCCAATTGCATCTGCTCTTACTCCCCTCCATGGTGTCCACACTTGTGAACTGTGTTTATGGTTCCCTTGCTTTTCCTCGGAGTTTTCCCACATACGCTTGTATCCCTACATAATAATACTTTAGTGTTGCACATTTTTGGACTTTCCAGAAATGGATTATACTCTCGGTCTTCTCTTTATTCCTGTCACCAACATCGTGCTCCTGGGATTCACCCTGGTACTTGTGGGTGGTTCTAAGCCATCCATTTCCACA